>VZTT01032056.1:15638-25887 GCA_013400855.1 Buphagus erythrorhynchus | reverse complement strand
AAAAAAAAAAAAAGGAAATTATGATGTGAGTATGACCAATACTCACTGCAATAATTTCTGTCGAGGAGAGCAGAAGCAAAACAGTTCTGCACTTAAAGTTGAAAACACATATGCATAACTTCCTGTGAGAGAGATCAGGTCTAGTTTCCACAGCTGTTGTCCACAGATGTTGGTTTATGTGGATAATATTTGTATTCTTGAAAGAACACAGAAATCAAACTTTTCCTTTGGAGGTGTTAAAACTTGGCTGCTTGGTTAACAAAAGTTAATGCTCCTGCTATTCCCACCAGGGCTCAGGCTCATGCTAGTCACCTCTTAAAGTAATTAGTTTCTCACATTTACAACTGAGACCCCATCTGAGATGAATTTATCCTTGCAACACCCCTGTTGACATCTGGTGATCCAGACCTGAGTTTACCCCCAAATTATTTTAAATGTTGTTGATCTGCAGGAGCCCTGAGAGACTAATCCTCCCTTCCTGAATAGAAGAATCACACTGCTTTTCTTGCCTGTAAGGTTTTATGTATGAGAAATAGGGCACATTTTACCCATAGGATTTGCTTTTTTACTGTTCAGAAAAGATGAAAACTTGTTACTGAGCATATTTTAAAGTCATCCTTGTATCCTTTTCCTAAGGTAGATTTTTCCTGTACAAAGCAATGGGTAATAAAAATTTTATTTTGAAAGAATGAATGCTGTAGGTGTGAAACAGTGCCAGCAATATCAGTGTTGTGTTATAGGGTTTTGAAAAAATGAAATAATATACTCAAAGCAATTAACAAACATCAGATTTTTATTCTAGATGCTGAATGTGATTAGAAACTGTAAATGAACAATTCTTCATTCCAGCTGTTCTGGGAGCAGATTTTCATGCACCATAGCCATATTAAGCATAACTTTACTGCTATTTACTTGCACAGCCCATCAAAACAGCATTTTGATTAATAGGCTTTACTTTCTTAGTGAATCACAGTTACAAACTCTTTATTAAAATAGAGGAGTCTAAATCTGTAATGTATGGTAAAAGCTGTAGTGATTCTGTTCGCACAAAAAAAAAAAGTCTTTGGACAAAATTCTATTAAGCTTCTATTTAGAAGTAATGATTCAAGGTGCATTTTGGTACTTTGTTTCATGGAATAGACAGTTTTTCTGTGCATAGTTTGCAGTGGTAATTGCAAGAGGATCTAAAGTTTATTGCCTTCCAATTCTCCAGCATAGTGTGTTTTCACTCACTTAAAAGTGGTGCCATTTCTTTATTATTTGTTTTTAGTTTTTGTTTTGTTTTTGTTTTGTTTTGTTATATCAGTTTCAAACCCTACTAAAAAGAAAAAAGGAAATCTTCTCACATATTTTTTTTTCATGGTGAAGAGTCTCTGCTGACAGTTCACTGAAAAAACTGTTATTAGTAGGAAATTGAGGAATGTAGCAGTCTTACAAAAAAAGCCAAAACATGGACAAGCTCTTGTCATTGCCTGAGATATTTCAGGTTTTAGTGCTAATCTACTGGGAACCCTTTTCTATTAATCACTAATCACACCCAAGTGATAAAGTCATGTTGGTTTTTTTGTGCTGTTTTCTTTCCTGTTGATTATGTGATAATTAAACTACCAAAAACTATATTCCCATTTAAAGTAGTGCTATAAGTTTGGAGACAGGAATTAAAGGTTTTACACAGAATTTTTCTCCATGTACTTTTTCTTCATGCTAACTGTACAAAAGAGCTTTTGTGTGAATGTTCTTCTAGGGTTTTAATCATTCATGGGCTTGCTTGGAAGCAGCAGCCTCTCACTTGGTCATGTATTATCCAAGTGACATTAAGTAATTTCCATATTAATTTTTCCATTTGCTTATCCAGTTTTATGAATGACTGTTGTGTTGATTCTCCCCTACTCTTTCTCTCCCTTCTCCCTACCCATCTTTCTTTAGGCACAGAGGTTAACTGACAGCCTGCCTCCTAACACAGTTGTGCTGCTCCAGAAAGAAAGCTAGGGCTTCCCTTGTCATGGAAGCTAAAGTTTTATGCCATTAACTGTTTCTGCTCATTGATAGATGCAATGAGTTGAGACTTGCAAATGTTTTGGCATATCTGCATCCCTTTGTGCTTTGTACTAGGTCTTTATTCTTCATTGTTTCTTTTGTCATCTGTTGTATCAATGCAAATAGAAAAGAAGTACCATACAAATGGAAAAAAACTTATTTAGATGTGTAAAGTCACAGAAAAAGGCATGACTGACACTCATCAAATCAATCATTCTGTCCTTGGAAAGAATCATATCTTCATCTATCTTACTTGCAAGATCTTGAAAGCCTCTGATGTTGGAGACTGTATAACATTTCCATGCAATCTGTTACAGTACTTCACTGTGTTTGTCAGTAGGACATACACACATATATCTATCTATATATGAGTATGATCCTACATCCAGGCAACTTAAAACCTCTTCACAGGATTTAAAGGCCCCTTTGCTACTTGTCCGTGGTGGATGGAGAGAGCACTTAATTATCCTGACTGATGCAGCCTTTTTACATGTTTAAATCTGTTGTTCTATCTCCAATTGACATCTTATGAACTGCCCGGCCCCTCTCCTTCATGTAATTTTATCACAACGATGGAAACACCAGGGCATATTAGGTTTCAAATTGTGAGGTTTGTTTGTGTTTTAGTAGTTATTATCATAAAGCTGGGAGGAGCAGCCAATGCCACAGGGAGCTATGCAGTCCTTCAGAAGCACCACAACAGGGCAGAGAGACGAGCAGGGAATAACTGTTTGAAACTCAGTAAAGGCAAATGCAGGGCAAATGCACTTTAGGATGAATAATCCCAGGCACAAGTACAGGCTGGGGGCTGATCTGCTGGAAAGCAACTCTGCAGAGAAGGACCTGGGGGTCTTGTGACAACAAGCTGTCCATGAGCCAGTAGTGTGCCTGTGTGGCTAAGAAGCTATCCTGGGATGCACTAAAAGAACATTCCCAGCAGGTCAAGGGATGTGATCCTGCCCCTCTACTCAGCCCTGGAACAGGTTGCCCAGAGAGATTGTGGAGTCTCTGTCTCCACAACTGGAGATATTCAGGAACTGCCTGGACACAGTCCTGTGCAATGTGCCTAGATGACCCTGCCTGAACAGGGAGGTTGGACCAGATGACCCCCTTTAGTTCCTTCCAACCTGACCCATTCTGATTATTTTAGTACTGCTTCTCTAAAAGCAGTGCTATGTTATAATAATTTGCTTATTGTTAAAACATTAACAAGCTATTTGTAAAATTTGACTTCAGAAATAACAATATATGGGTTAATCACATTGATCAAAGATCTTGGGGTTTCTCTAAGAAATTCTGCTTTACTTGGTTATTGTAATTATATTTGCAAAAATTGGAATTTTAGCACAGAGAATAATTATGTGCTTCTTGGTATTTATTTATGCATACACACATACATACAATATGGTTCACACTGCTTCATTTTCATATTGAGTTGGTCAATTAGTGAGTCTGAAAAGAGAGAAGCATAACCTATGTGCTCCTTTCTCCAAAAGTTGTTTATATCATTAAATGCTGGCTCCTTGTTCCAGGGGTGTCTTGAGCAAGTGCAGCAGATGAGGCACCCGGCACTTTATGGACATGGGGCTTCTGAGCTCATTTACAGCACCTGGTTTGCTCATCATGCCCCTTCTCCTCCTGGACTTCCCAGCTCCCCTGTGTCTGGGAGCCAACAGCACCAGAGTGAGGGGGTGTCAGTGGCGCTGGGGAACCGTGTCTGGGAGGTGGAGGAATAGAGCACAAGCACATCACTGCTGTGTTTGTACACCTCTGCACCCACCTCTCCCCAGATGACAACCTTTCACTGTATGAAGAATTATTCTTTAGAGGCTTGCCTTTCTTATGCTAATCAACAGAGCTGATGTTATATTCTCCCCTTTTTGCTTTTATCACCATCCGCTTAGCTTATTTTCCTCTAGCATCAAACTCTCTCCAGCTCTAATTCTTCCCTCACACAGATAAATCGAAAGCTGCAATTATTTACAGAATGAGTGGAGGAGGGAGGAAGCACATTAATTTATAAATAATTTTAAATTTACAATTCATTAAAGGTGGAGTATGAAGAGCTCTGGCCTCCATCCACTCAGCATGACCAGAAAACAACAGACCTGTTTAGTCAGAAATAGTGCCAACTATTCCAATCTCTTCCAACAGCAGCCTTGTTATGCAGGGATCATCTGAAAGATGAGGCCTGCATTTCCCCAACCCTGCACAGTTTGTGGCTTTGCTGCTGGAAAAGTCAATACCTCTTCTAGTTCTTACATTGAGGCTTTTTTCTTTCTAGGGGACTGGGCTGTGACTGTTAGTGTGTTTTGCCTAGATCAGAGAATCCTCAGTGTTGCTTTTGGAGTGGTTAGTCTGGAGAGTGGTGGCCAGGAGACAGACATTGGAGCATTTTTTATAGGGTATTAAGACCTGTGGGGGTTGCTCAGTGGAACTGGGAGGTGGAGGGAAGAAATCAGCACATGTTCTCAGACTGTATGCCATCAAATTATAGAAGAACAGATGAGTAATTTTCTGAGATAAGTGATGTGTAATGAACATGTGTGGAAGGGAGAACACGTGACTACTACCAAGGCTGTGGTTAAGTTACGGACCAAGGAGCACAATGGTAGGAATGGTTACTGAAAATACTTGTTAAGAGCAGGTGGAAGAAATACTTCAAAATTACAAGTGGGCAAATTTCCTTGTATTGGGTTTGTATGGCAATGTTTTAGTAGTGGGAAGGCAGGGATGGATGCTGTGGGAAACTGCCAGAAGCTTCTCCAGTGATTGACAGAGACAATACCAACAAGCTCCAACATGGACCCATTGCTGAGCCTGAGCAAGCAAGCAAGCAAGCCTGTCAGCAACAGCTAGAGCTCTTCAGGGTCAGGGAAAGGAGGGGAAGGAGGTGCTCCAGACTCTGGAGCCAAGAACCTGCAACCCCTGGTGCAGACCATGGTGAGTCACCTGTTCCCCTGCAGCCCACAGAGGTCCATGGGGGAGCAGAGATCCACCTGCAGCCCATGAAGGACCCCACACCAGATCAAGTGGATGCTCAAAGAAGGCTGTGACCCAGGAGAAGCCCGTGGGTCAGGATCTGTGGGCCCATGGAGAGAGGACTCCACACAGGAGCAGGTTTGCCCGCAGGGCTTGTGACCCCATGAGGAACCTACGCTGGAGCAGGCTGTGAAAAACTACAGCCCATGGAAATGAATCACACTGAAAAAGTTGGTGGAGGACTATCTCATCTATTAGGGACCCCGTGCTGGCATGAGAGAAGCATGTGAGGGGTCTCCTGCTGAGGAGGAAAGAGCACCGGAGACAACACATGATAAACTGACTGCAACCCGTGTTCCCATCCCCCTGCATGGCTGGTGAGGAGGAGGTATTGAACCGGCAGTGAGGTTGAGCCTAGGAAGAAGGAAGAGGTGGAGGCAAGGTGTTTCATGATTTAGTTTTTATTTCTCATTTTCCTACTCAGGTTTGATTGGTAATAAATTAATTTCCTCAAGTTGAGTCTGTTTTTACCATGGTGACTGCTGAGTGGTCTTTCCCTGTTCTTATCTTGTCCTGTGAACCTTTCTTTATACTTTTCTCTTCTTTGTCTAGCTGAGGAGGGCAGTGATAAGCAACTTTGGTGTTCACCTGGCATCCAGCTGGCATCAAACCACCACAATCCTGTAACATATGGAATAAAATTACAAATTTATAGCTTGCATGTGTAAGGAGCATAGGTGGATTGAAGTGAACAGCTGTTTTCCACCTGGGTTTCAAACAAACACCAGAAGACATTAAGAAAGATACAGAAGAAATAATCATCAGCCGTGGCATATATCTAGATAGTTGCGTGGGCTTGTGCAAAAGATTGAAGACTTGCATGCCACTTTCAGAGAAAATACCAGGAACCTGTGCCCTTTTGGCAGCTTTCTTAGACTGGGTGCTGGTTCTGGCAGCAGCTGAGTGGTGGAGGCAGGGAGATGTCTGCCAGCCCTGCACCCCTGCGTGAGCACACGTTGTGTAGTCGAATTGCAACCTTGAAACATGAAAATGCATGATAACAGCTCTGGTGTTACTCATGCTGGTGATGACTGTGACAATCTGGTTCCTTCTTCCTACCTTTAGGTCCATGCCAAATGAGTTTTAATTATTGTATTTGCTTTGGGGTAGTCTCTTCAATGGCAGTATGCCAGAATCCAGGCTACCAATGCCTATCCAGTTTTCCAAGTCTTATCTTAAATGATTTTTTTTTCTGTCCTAGCCTTTCATGTGGGTGATGGTGAGGGATAGCCAGGGTCATGCTCTGTAGCAGTTTTAGCTAATTTTTAAATTACTTGGATTTACAATATTTCATCTCTAAAGAAGCTTAGAAATTAATACAAAGACAGGTGCAGTCTTCCAAATTCAGTAGTGTTCACTGCAGACAATACTCCCCAACTGCTGGTTGATGTTGAGTGCCTAACTTTTACCACCCTTGGAGCTCTACAGTTTAAAATTAGCTGATCTGGTTCATTTGTGTCTGCTGATAAAGTAAATGAGGCGTGCTGGTGAGATTTCTCCCTGCAGATTTGCATAAAGGACCTCTAGAAATGAGATAAACATGCAAGAACACCTTCTCCTTCTTTAGTCCACATACCCTTATGGTCTCCCACTCAGATGTGGCTCTTGATAAGCAGGGAATTCTTGTGTAATAGAGGGATGCTACACATTTATGTCATGTGGTTCTGAAATGGGTCCATTTTGTACTGCCTAGAAAGTGTGCAGAAGCCTTTGGGAAAAGCAGTGTAAAATGGGGATCATCTCGATGCTGAGACTTACTGGTACTACTCTCAATGAATCAATTCTATGAAAATGAATTTCTGTGGTGTATGCATTACAGGAGCCTACTTTGCAGCTGTACTTCAATAACTATTCTCCTCCCTTCCCATCAACAAGAAAAAAATACATAAATAATGCTCTGGCAAATGAAGCAGTGGATTCTGTGGGAGTTTTAAGACCAGATATCTAGTGCAGGAAGAGAGCTTTGCAGCTCAAACAGTGCACCACTCTTTTCTAGATGGGTCCCTGTAGTGTCATAATAGGAAAAGAATGACCTGCAATGGACAGCAGGGGTTTTCCATGAGGTTTAAGTACTGCAACCTGTAACTAGTGGTATTTTTAGAATGCTATTGATCTCTGTGAGAACATTTGCACGCTTTAAGTACAGAATACTCTTAAATAGCTTGCAAGAGAAAAGGGGTAGTATGCTCAGGATGTAGTCATTTGAAATCTTGGATCAGTACTAATATGATCCAAATCATTTTGTTTGGTTTGAGTAATTTGAGTTCCAGACTATTTCTTTGAGGATATAAACAGGAAGTAGTTTTCAGCCTTTATTTTGGGAATTGTGTATTTGTTTTAATAACGTGAATGCTGGGGTGCATTTCAATTTTTCACTTAGGAAAAAAGTGAGTAAACTGGTGGGGGAAGTCAGAGTATTTTCTTAACTAAAGTGATGTTTTATGGTGCAAACATTTAGTTAAAAACCAGCTAATTCTCAGATGACAAGATTAGAATTTCTATAGAAAAATGTGCATTAGAGGGTGTATTAGACTGTAGTTTTGCAACATCTTATTTTATAACTAAATTGCTAATGCTGGTCATCTTATAAATGCTGTTAGAGAATTGGTGTAGAAGTATTATTATTACTCTTTTCTTTCTTTTAGATGGCAATCTAAACAGATCAAATTGTTAGCCAGTCTCCATTAGAGACAGTAGATGTGGAAGAGGCTACTATTTTCATGTACCGAATGGACTTTGAAAGTTTCTATATTACCTCTCATTTTAGTTAGTTCACCTAGATCTGGAAGTTACTTTTGCCAGCACACAATTGATCTTATAAGTATGCAGTGATGCTTCCTGGCAGGAGCCTCAGGACCAAAAGCTAGAACATTATTTTCCACTGTAAAGGAAAATACTTCCTTTTTTAATATAAAATTTGAAAATCTGATAAGATGACAAATCTGAATATATTGTGTTTTATAACTAATTTTACTGGAAACATCAGTTGTACTGAACTGTATTGACAGAAATAACTAATTGTCTGTGCTGATAGAAAACAAATTATAAAATTTTTAAGTGTCATGAGATTCAAAGCAGAAATACAATTTACAGCCAACAGCAGAAACTTCAGTTTTAAAACACTGAACTATAAATTCTGAAGAAAAATTAATATATATGGAAACAAAATTGTTTACTATGGGAACTAATATAGAGAGTGTGTCTTATAAGAGTTGCCCATTAATGCCAGTTTTTTATCATTTCTACATTCAGTTTCCACAAACTAACCATAGATAAGTGCAAATAGTAAATTTTCCATTATCCAAAAGTATCCAAGTTTTCAAAGAAATTATTAGAATGAAACCACATTTTTAAAAGTGGTATTTTAATCACGTTCTCTAAAGGTTTTGGTAAATCAGGACTTCTAACTTAGCATTTTGCTTTATGAAGGCAAAACCAACAAATCTCGTCCAGAGTGGATGTTAACCATTAAAACTGATTTAATATAACAATTTAAAACTGCTTAAGGGGCAGGCAAAGCTTCTCTCTCCCACTGTATCAGTCTTACACCTTGTGGACCCTTGCTTGCTCTGGAACTTATCATGGGCTTTACTGGGTGCAATTCAGCTCATTAACTTTTTTTCAGTTTTTCTGTTCAATAATATTACTAGACGAGCTTTAAAGTTTTGTTTCAATGCAAACCATTCTGTGATCCTATGAAATTCTGAATTTTAAGAAGCTGTGTTTTAGGGGGTTGCCCTAACTTGTTCCCTCTATCTTTATTCTTCTACCCTTTCTTTACTACTATGGTATAGGTGCCTAACTGTAAATGCCACTGTCTGCAGTACAGCTCCTTTGTCTTCTGAAGCATCTCCAAATTTGAGACACCAACTTATATTCCTTCTGTAAGGAATTCCTTGACCTACTGTGGCTGTTCTGTCCCTTGAGCTACTGTGATTTAATCTGATGAGCACAAATAGCATTTGGAAGAGCATCTCTGAGTTTTGAAACTCCTTCATGAGGAGCATAAGCTCCATGTAATACCCCTTTCATGGAAGGGTTTCATGAGACACTGATCTGGCACTAGCTCATACATTGCTCAGCTGACTGAATGACTGGCTGCCAACAGAAGAAATAAATTTCTCTTCCCACTCCTGCCAGAGCTGTCCTATCCAGTGGGCTGTGCAGGTCTCAAAAGAAAAGCAGCAGAAATTCACCTGAGCAAATGTGGCAAATTTTGAGGGTAGATGGATATGTAGAATTCACACACTTAATTAAAAAATAATAGATAAAAGCAAGTGTCAGTAAACAACAACATTTGTTGAGGTATGAGGGTAAAAGGAGTGGAGTGGGCAGGTGAAAACTAGGCAAGGTAGGTTTCCATGATACAGAGCCATTAGCTGTACTTCAGGAGACACTACAGCTGAAGAGAATGTCCGTGCTCTAGCATCTCCAAAGCATTATTTTGCAAGGTAGAATGCACACTACAGAAGGAGGCAAAGAGATCCAAGAAACAGCAAAAAGGAAGAAAATCCTGCAAATTAAATATTTCCTCTATGTTTATCCCTCTAACACATTCATCATAATATTTTTTTTCATTGTTTGCAGATAGTCACTCTCCAGTCTTATTCATGCCTCACTGCCTTGCCTGTACAATGCTCTCTGTGTAGAACTTGTACTTCAAGTAGTAAAAAGACATTCCCTTTGGTTATTATATTATCTGAATATCTCACTGGCTATGAGGACTAATTTTAATAAAAGTATAAGGAAAGAGCTGAGAGTATTTGTGAGCTCAACTCTCTCTTTTTTGTTTCTCAACGCTCTTTTTTTTTTTTTTAAATATGATGATCATCTACTGCTTTAAGCTCATTCACTTAGCCAAGATTTATATGGATTGTGCTATCCCACTGTTAGGGCTTTTCTTACTTGAAAGTGTGAGCATTCTGGTGAATCATGTCCATTGTACTATCTTGGGAAGCAGTGGAGCACAATATATTTTGAAATTTGGGTAATGAAATACTGCCAACAGAGACTCTTGAAATTGAGTTGACATTCAGAAATAAAAACAGAGTTGGCAATTTTATTTTATATGCATATATATACATTTCTGCATGCACGTACATGTGTGTTTACACATCTACATAGCTTTTTGAAAGTAATAGACATGTGTTGTGGTCACCATTTGTTGTGG
>VZTT01032056.1:1495-15609 GCA_013400855.1 Buphagus erythrorhynchus | reverse complement strand
ATTCCACAAGGAGAAAACAAGGGACAGAAATAGAAATTGTTTTCTCTTCTGTGTCTCTCTATAATAAATTCCTGAGACACAGAAGATGTGAATACTCCAGACATGAGCACCATACATGTAGACACAGGGCTGCTAATTTGTAACAAACCTTAAGAACCTGACATGGACATCAGCTCTGAATATAACCTCCAAATCACACAGGCTTACTTTCTGACCTTGCTCTTCAAGTAAAACAAATAAGCATGTTTAGAATAGAAGGCTAGTGTTTTCAAAGGAGCTTTGGTTGAACAGTACCTCTGAAATTTAGAGACTGGAATAACTTATGCTTTTCTAATGATGCATTTGAATTAGTCTAGTTTAGGTATTTGAATTGGAATATTTGTCTTAGTCTTCCTTTATCTCTCCAAGATATATGCTAGCACATTTTTCAATTAAAAAGAAAGACTCCTGGGCTGAATTGCTTAATTTCAGCATAAATTTTTATTCTGAAATTATAAGCCCCTCAAAATAGCAAGGGGAAAGATTATAACTGTCTGACACTACCTTATCTGTATAGCTGAGAACAGCATCACTACAATAAAAGAAGATAGCAGTGTCTCCCATTGATTGTTGTTTGATGAATGTAAAGCAATTTACTGGAATGCAATTAGCATTTGCAATAGCATTACCATGGGGATTTTTTTTATGCTGGCTCTGAATTGAAAAATCTATACATTTTCTGTCCATGAGTCACTTCTTAGGAAGCTTTCTTTCATTTGTAAGGCTGTGCATTGCAGTAGAATTAGTTTTTCAGAGTTTTTATAAGAAGAAATACATCTCTTGGAAAAAAAAAAAAAAGGCTTCTAAATAGGAATATCTTAGCAACCTTAAAATAATTTTATAAATGTATACATGAAGAAGCTTGAAGTACAAAGATTAAATAAGCAAAGCAGTGTCCTGAAACAATAAGACGTATGATGGCAGAGTAATAATAGTGCTAAAAGTAACAATGCTACCTTTTAACAAACATTCAAATTGCCAATAAGAAATGTGCATGCATGCAAGTGCTCAGTTAGACAGTGTTCTGTCTGCACTTTAAATGAGTGTAAATTTAATCATTTTTACATCATACAAACTATAGAGAGCTTTTAGAAAAAAAATCCCATAAAAATGTGTTGATTCTCAGTTTGGATTTTCTGTGGACATGTAAGTGAATGATTTTCAATGCTACAGGAGAAATCGATCCCAGCTGGTGTGGAGAGGGTATCAATGAAAAATGTGTGTGCTGAAAGGGGTTGTCAACATCCTCCTGATGCTGACACATGCATACAATAGCAAATATGGTGTCCACTGTGCTTTCTAATGGTTTCTGTATGTTGTGGACCAAAGGCTACTATCCTACCTCAAAGACAAACATAGGGAATTATTTCTATAGAGACCTATCTGGGAATGTCTGTTGCTTTAAAAAACACACTTATTTTTAACACTATTAGTTAAAGTATTCTTCTTGTAATTGTATATAGTGCACCTTAACCACTTTAGGAGAAGTTTCTCTCTTATGTGTTTGACCTTAGAGGTCTTACAAGGTCCCATTGTCTATTGCATCTTGTATACCTTAATTTTTGTGAGGTCTAGAAAGAATTGCTATTGCACTCCTGGAGACTATAGTAGCTTTACCTGTGGGACATTATCTTCTGAGCTTTCTAAAGATTTTCATTTATTTTTAAATGAAAACCTTGAAAGAAAGCAGAAACTCCTTTGTTCCTGTCCCTTTTATGTCTTTATACATATAATAAAATGCTAGACCCTGTCAGTTCTCTTTTTCCACTGAAAACCTCCTTCAATTTTAATGGGTACAATGGCATTTTTAACTGAGGCTGGCATTAATATTTTAGTGGAGTTGGAATTGTCTGTGTGCCCTGTCACTACTTTGCTAAAGAAAAAAAGTTGTTATCCCCATTTATCCACATTCACTGCTGTGATTGGACTGTGTACTGGCAAGTCTGCCATTTTAAGGAGAGACTGGAGGTTTTGGGACAAATCTTGTGCTGGTAATAAGCAAAGCACTACTCTTCACTGAGGTGGAAATGCAGTGCCCACTTCCTTCAGATTCTACTCTGCTGCACTTTCATTTAGCATCAATAATCAGTTAAATACTTCATATTCCCACATTTTGTCCTCAAGGAAAAAGACTAGATACTTTTGCCACATTGACACAGCCTCAAGTTTTCTGTTATTTTTATGAAGACCTAAATTGACCAATATGAAGTGCAAGTTGCAAGGAACATAGTAAAATTTTGACTGTATGAACAGAAGTCTTATAATTTTCTTAAAATAATAAAAAATAGATTTTTTCTGTTTCTCTGGCTGAAGTACCGGAGACTTGGTATAGCTGAGTTTCAAGTCTGGATATGTTCTTAAGATAATTATCACAGCTTTCCCGAGGAGGGAGATTTGTATTCTTTATATATTAACTTCTCAAGTTAACCTCTTTATGTCTCTACTCCTCTGTATTGCAGTTTTCTTCAGATTGCATTGCTGTACCCTTGGTTGCCTATCCAAAGAGTGCAAAAGCTAAAAGCAGAGAGTGGCTTTGTTCAGTATGAGGCAAAATGTTTTTCTTAAGTGTTGTTTTGTGTTTTTAAGGCTGGTCTGGCACTTTCGAATATATTCATCTAAATTCTGTTAATATTCACCTGCCATTCTTCTGGAACACAAGTATTTCCTGGGCTTTAGCAGAGTTCAGTGTTTGAGCACTAAACTGCTGGGACTGCCCTGTGTGTAATACTGGTAATTTAGTGCTGGGTGGTATCTACCCAGTTTCCAGATTAGGGAAGATGCTATGCCTCTGGTTTTTTCTATTCTATAAGCAGTGACATATTGTGGCAAGAGTGTTCCAGGCAGCTGTTGAAGTTACTCTGCTCCTGTGGGATCAATGCCTCCTGGTTCCTGTTAACTGACTTTACAGGAACTGGTGCACCTCAGGTGATAGGAGCCACTGTTTGTTGTGCTATTGATTATTTGATTTCTGTTGTCTTGTCTCTGTGAAGGCAACAGTTCGTGTTCCCATGGAAGGATGGGTCTTGTGGCTTCACACAGAGCCTTCTCACTGGGCAAAGGCTGGTCTGTGGCACTGTACACAAGCTCGCTGACATTTTGGGAGCCTCTCGCTGTCTTGAAGGGAGTCAGTTATCAGTGGGAGCCCAGAGACATTGCTTCACATGGAGGCAAGAGTGTAAAGATCATATGGGAGGGAATATGACAGGCAAGCAGGAATCAGGAGATCCTTCATGGTAGAATTTAAATTACTCCAAGAGCTTATAAAATGCCTTCCCACTTCCATGTGAGGCAGGCATCCTAACTTATGAGGCCTAGTACTACTTTCCTTCCACCCACACCATGATCTTGAATCATTGTGTACATGGATCATTTTGATGTTTTTTGATTTTAATCCTTCTAAGGATGTTCACTAGAGGTTAAAGGGTGACAGCTTGCAGTGCCTTTGTAAGAAAAGAAGTCTATGCTGAGACAAGGCAAGCTCTATGCAATGTTTCAATTTAATTTTGACTCTGATTTTAAAATTATTGGAAATTACTCAGAGGAAAGAGTGCATTTTGGAGGTCTTACCCCTCTCTACCAACTACTGTATCCTGCTCAAGCCAGGGAAGGCTATTATAAAAGGAGTTAACTAGATCAGAGTTATTTCATTTGGAAGCTGGAGGAGTTTCATTCAGGCTAAGTGATAAGTGCTCAGAAATGGCACAGTGAGTTTGGCTGTTTTAAGAAAAGATTGCAGCTAGAAAAGTTGGATTTGATTAAATATACAAGCAAGACATTTAAAATATAGTGGATATTTAGTGAAGATCCTTGTGGGAAGAAGATTTGCTTCTAAAATCCTAGTGGGTAGAAGAATTGCTTTGTCTGCAACTCTGACAGTATATTTGGTTTGCATAGCCTGGCTTTGGTAGCCAGGGGGCTACAGGATCTCCTAGGAGCTTCTCCTCTGTGCGACAGAGCCAGTGCCAGCTGGTTCCAAGGTGGATCTGCCAATGCCAACCCAAACATCAGTGGTGGTGTGTACCTCAGGGAGAACACATTACAGAAGGGGGAAAAGTTATTGTGTGGCAGCATGGGCAGTTGGAGAGAGGACTGACAATAGGTGAGAGGAACAACCACTCAGATCCTTCAGTCAGTGAAAAAGGAAGTAAGCTCCAGGCTCTGGAGCAGAGATTCCCCTGCAGCCCCTGGTGCAGACCATGGCGAGGCAGCTGTGCCCCTGCAGCCCAGGGAGGTCCATGGGGAGCAGAGATCCACCCAGAGCCCAGGGAGGTCCATGGGGAGCAGAGATCCACCCAGAGCCCAGGGAGGTCCATGGGGAGCAGAGATCCACCCAGAGCCCAGGGAGGTCCATGGGGAGCAGAGATCCACCCACAGTGGCATAGCAGAATGCTGCAACTATATTTAGTCTTCACACATTAGGTGTCTGAAGAGGACATGGAAGGAGACTCAGGGTGTACTCCAAGAAATTGAGGATTTTTTTTAGGAAATGAGTTGCACTGAGACTTCCTTGAATTCTTTCATTTTGATATAAAACTAATGAAATCACTTTAGCCACTCCTTCTCTGAAAAAAGCTGCATATTTGCTAGATTTTTCTATTAAATTATTTGTAAGAATGAAAAGATGAACTAGTATAAACGTATGAAATCTCATGAAAGGGATGTAGTTTCAGAGGGTTTAGGATTGAGTGTCATTAAGAATAAAGGATGACTGAGATCGTCTTTGACACAGTACTGGTTTTCTTATGATTTCCAGGGTAAAATTTCCCAATAAAAATAAAATAATGGACAGACCAATATAATCAGTTTGCCATATTTGAACTTGAAAATATGCTTAATTCTCAATTTGCCTTGAGTTTAGGTTTTTGCTTGTTTTTGCTGGTTTTTTTTTATATCTCAAAAACTTTTCACTACTTCAAATGTTTTAGGGTTTACTTTTGTTTATTGTAAGGGTTACTGCTTTAATTCCAGTTTGACCTGTCTTTCATATCTTAATGACTGAAAAGACATGTGCCTTAGTTGTTTTTGGTCTGAGTAATATGAATCATATGAATATGTAATATGAATATCATATGAATTTCAGTAATATAAAAATATCCATCTCATTATCCAATATATAATAAGATTAATCACTGTCTAGCAAAGAAATGCAAAATATGCTTTAAAGTCCAGGTTCTTGAGCTTCTACATAGCTTAATAAAATAATTTCTACCTTGATTACAAACTAGAAAATTCTGGCTCCTTTGGGGTTTTATACTTCATTAGATGTAATCTACAAGAGTATGAGATCACACCACTTGAATTGTGTTTCAGATTTGGTTTTGTTCAGGTTTTTTTCTGTAATATTAAAATTGTGTTTGGGTGTTCTGGGGTTGTTTTGAGAGGTTTTTTGTGGTTTTTTTTTGTTTGTTTTTTTTTTTTTTTTTTTTTTTTTTTTTTTTTTTTTTTTTTTTTTCTTTTCNTTTTTTTTTTTTTAATTGTGTTTCCTGATCGGGTTTTTGCTGTTGTTATTTTGGTTTTTTTTCTGTTGCTGGTAATATTAAAAAATACCTTTCTCTGTTCCCAGGAGAAAGAATATGTGGGCTTTAAAAGAAAATGTTTAACATGTGGAAACCTTTTTGCATGCAGAAGGTGCTATGAAGCTGTTTAGTGATTTGAAATGTTAAAACAACTCTCATGGGAATAAGTGAATGAATGAGCAGTTGATTTTATCAGGCAGGTAGGAGACAAAAATTGTACAGATGTGGTTAATTGTTCTAAATGCACCCCTACCCTCAAGCATCTACTATCTTGTTACTGCCACTTCTTGTGAATTTGCACTCTATTGTTTAAGAATATCTACATATTTTACTGAACGTTCCTTCTTCTGTAAGAGTAAGAAGCGTTCGGTCTGTCAGTATACAGGAAACAGCTGTTCAGAACTCCAGTTTTATTCTCTTCCTTTTGGAAAAAGAGTAGGAAGTGATCAGATTTTTCAGCAAGCTGCTTTGTATTAAACATGGGATTGAGGAGTTCCCAGGCGTGCTGTTAGATGTACTGTGATAATGGCTGCTGTACTGTTGGAGATAGCAGTTGGTGAAGCTGCAGCGTGTACGCGGTAATGTGAACGTTCCTCTTTGTGTGAGCTGCTGCACAGTCATACCCATGCATGAGCATTTTTCAAATCTCTGTTCATCCTTTGATCATGTCACTTTCACAGGTAGTTTGTGAACCACGTAAGATCATTGTTAGGAGCTGGATAGGCTTAGTTTAGAAAACACAAAAAAAAAAGGAACACCATCACCTGTACCACTCTCAGGCCTCCAAAAAAAACCCAAAACCAAATGCAAATCAAACCAAAACCACCACGAAACAAGTAAATGTTTAGTTAATGAAGTAAACAAAGATGTTTGCATGAATAAATCATTGCTCTATCTATTTTTTAGACTGATTGACAGAGGAAATGAAAGCGATATACTAGAGTTGCAGCTTTCCTCCTACTTCTATCATCATACAGTACTCTGCCTTGCATTAGATCATGGTGGATTGTAATGTTGTCTTTGCAAACTCTGAAACTCTTTGTGAAGTTGCTCAGGTTGTTATCTGGACTTAAACAAATTAGGATGCAGAAAGTGATAAGTAACTGTGTAGCACCACCTGCCTGTTTTTTCAATTAAAAAAAAAAATCCTGATGACTAGGCAGACTAGGCAAACAGCTCATGCTAATATGCATTCACAGCTAGTTGTTAATGGAAAATTACTTTATGCTAATTGTCCTGTTATAAGGTAGGCCAAGGCAGTTGTTTGTTTTACTGTAGAACATACTGTTTCTTGTCCTATGAACTTATGTGTAATGTTTTCTTTGTCATTCAGGATTGCATCATTGAATTAAGAAGTGTCCCACCAGTGATAACTTTTGCTCAGCATTTTTTTTTGTTTCTAAACTGTAGCAAAAATAACAATTATTTAAGATCCATAGGAATGGATCTTTAAATCTTAAATAGGAAATCTTAAATAGGAATGTTTTTCCTAAGCAGCATGGGGATACTTTCTGACACGGACAGAGATTAAACGTTCATCTTCAGATGCACTGTTGATGATGGGAGACAATTGAGAAGAAAGTATAGATGTAAAATACAGTTCCATTGGCCTAGGTAGAGGACAGTTTTCCTACCCAATTTCTATTGCATGTGTATTTTTTGCGGTTCTGTAAAGCCTTTCAGTGAAGGAAAAATGTGACCTTCTCATAAGTGGATACTGACCAGCAGCGTGTGAAGTTTATCAAAGGCTTTTATGATTATCAGACATAAATTTTCATACTTGTTAAGTATAAAATGAAAGGGCGTAAATACATTCAAATCTGTCAGATATTTGTCTAAGAATTCTGAGAGTTTAGAAAGACAAAGTTGTTTTTAGACAACTTTATCATGTCTCATTTTAAGACAACTTTGCCTAGGTATAAAGAATTCTTTTGGATTTTGCAAAAAGTCCCTGAATTCGCCCCAGGCTGAGAATGGAAGCACCTGGCTTGGTTGTACAGAGAACAAGCTGAAATATACCAGAAGGCTTCCAAATCTTCAATACTGCTCCATAAAAGAGAAATAAACTTGTAGCTCTATCATAAGTCATTTGTCATACTGACTTGCTGTCTGTTGATTGAGACCTGTTGAAAACAAAGCCTTGCAGATCCTTTCTGCTTCCAGCTCATTTTCCAGTTGATCTGGGCTCCCTTGCTTTCTGTCCATTCTCAGGGCCATCTCACTGCTGCAGGAAACCTTGTACTTCTCAGAGCAGTGTCCCAGCTGTGACCACACAGCATGTTGCCTGCCTCTTTTTCCCTTCTTATCAACAGCCCCATCAGCTCTGCAGAAGTTTCTCCCAGTCAGAAATGCTCAGTTTCCTTCAGAAAAGACGTATTTTCTTTCTCCCACTAGTAAAGAGAGATGGGAACAAGGTAAAAAGATGGCTGCACTGCCTTGTTTTAAACAGTGTATAGCTAATCAAACACTTGTAAATTTTGCACTAGATATGAAAAAAAATTATATTGCACCATATTTTAGCCAGATGTAGAGAACATGTTATTGTTTCTTACCCGGCTATCTTTATCATTCATCTACTGTTCTTGGTGGTGGTGGTCAAAATCCTTTGACAACTTCCTTAGCCTGCTGTGTTCTGAGAACAGCATGTTTTACAGTGGTAGTGTGATCTTGTTCCATTTTTCTATGTCATGCATATCTTCTTCAAACAGAAACTATCGCAATCATTACAGTGTACTATTTGGTGCAGGGTTTCTGGAAAGACTCAGTGGTTTTAGTCTTATTTCCTATTTAATGACCATTTTATATGCCACCTAATTTGTCTTTTTTTTTCCCATCTGCAGTTGAATTTTTTTTACTTTCATATGCTTTACAAATGTTTCATTATCTTATTGTAATTATTAGTTGAATAGTTAAACTATAACTGATTTGTTCTTCAGAGTGTCTGAAGTTTTCGTGCTGGTTTCTTCTAGATATAATTCATAATCACAGGACCACTGAATCGTTTGAGTTGAAAAGAGACCTTAAAGGTCATCTAATTCCAGCCTTCCACGAGACCAGCTTGCTCTAAGCCAATTGGTCTTGAATACTTCCAGGAATGGGACATCCACAACTGGAAAAGAAAGTTGATACATTTCTTAAAAAAGTAGATAAACATGGTGTTTCATCTCTTAATGTGCACATACTGCAGATGAGCTGTGGTATCACTCCCTAATCCATCCTCTCATTTGTGCTGATTTGGCACCAGCAGGTCTCCTGCACCATATTGGGATTGCACCAGCAGTGCCTGTATAGCAGAATCTACAAGCAGCAGGCAAACCAATTCTCTGTGCTGATAACCCCAGTTCTAGCATATATATTCTGTGCTGCACATCTCAGTCTCGCTCATGTTTTCTTGGTATGGCAACTGTCTGATTAGTATAATTAGTGAACTGAATTTAAAATTATAAACATTGTATCATTGAAGGGAGTTTTCATTTTCAGGTAACAGGGTTACCTTTGAGGTGTCTCTTGCGGCTGAAGTGGCTGTAACAGCCCCTGACAGCCTGCCTTGCTCAGTTCTTTCCCTGGAGGAACAGCTGTGCTGCTGCTGTCATCCTCAATGAGGGGGCAGATTTTTTGTGCTGATTGAAGACCTGTTTTCGCAAAGAAAATGCGCTAAAAATCTGAAAGCTGTTTGTCTCTGTTCTGCACCTGGTGTTTTAGACTTCCACTGTGTAAATTACAACCTTTATTTACTAAGTCATTATTTTTTTCCCTCCAAAGGCTTAGCCTTTTGAATTTGAATAATAAAAATCATAGAACCAATTTGCCAGTGTCAGAAAAAAATGTGAATTCTATAGAATATCTGTATTCCCTATAAGTCACCTGTAATTGCATAAATTAAAATGAGCATTACTACTGATAGTTATATTAGTAAAACAGTCATTTTGCTATCGTTAAATTACTATTTTGAATATTTGAGAGTTGTGTTGTCTTCCAAGTTAACTCTGTGGGGGATATAAATGCTATACTTAATGAGTACTACCTATAATATTTACTACAGGTTCACAGCCAGCTTCTCTGCAGTTTCAGAGATTAGGTTGGAAGAAGGCATCACTGTACTTTCAAGTTTCAATGAAAATCTTATGCTCCTCCTGTTTCAACAAGGAACAAAAATAATCTAAGGAACTCCAAACCTATATCTAATCCTCACATTATCCTTGAAGATTACAGTAAGAGGCTAATTTTCAGCTGCCCTACACAATTTTTCCCAGATATCGTACATACTTCATAAATAATACAAAAACATTTCGTGATTTCTGCATAGAGTTGCTCCCTGCCTGTGATAGTTGTACTTTGATCTTGGTTTTTTTTTTTCATAGCCCAAACCTATGATCCTAGTGAAGTAACAGAGATGCAGTGAAAACTGTGAGCAACTGGAAATTCTCAGTTCATTTGTACTTTTCAGCAACTACTTTTACAACAAGACTAGTGCTTATTTAAATTATGGTTCATAGTTTATTTGGGCACTGTTTTAGTGATGAGAAAGCTTTTCTACCTGATCCAGAGATGGCACTGAACTAATATGATTTCATGGAGCCTCCAACTGGAAAAAGAAAATGCAATCACAAAATTAGACCAACAGAATTTCAGCTGTGATGAAGTTTTGAGAAAAAGGAAAAAAAGTCTCTCTGACCCAAAGCATTCAAGTAGTTGAAAATGTTGCTGTAAATAACTGCTAGAGTATGAAAAGCATGATATACTAGAGCCATCAAAGAATGGGCATCTAAACAGATGAGGAGAAAGAGTAAATGTCACTGAAATAGAGGAGATAATGGCTTTTTGCTGCCACATAAAGGCTGAGGCCACAAGGTGAATCAGAAGAAATTTCAAAGCAGGCAGCATTGATCCCGTGATAACAGTCCCATTACCATGATTTCATTTCTATGACACTGCTTGATTGATACAGATGCAATCATTTAATTTCCCATTTTCTGGTGCAACAGAAGGGTGTTTCCTTAATGTGTGCACAGTGCCCCTTTCCTTGCACAGTCAAAACTCCCACTCCTATCTCTGTACCAAGGATAACACAGCAGGACACAGCCTGATGAAAGAATTAATCAGTATTTTGCTTTGAGGCAACCATGTGTAATTGTTTGTTGTGTTTTTATTGCATATTTTTGCAGCCAACCTAGATGCTTCCTGAAGTTTCATAATGCTTAAGTTGCACTGTTAGTAAATTATGGATGTGAATGTACCAGTATGACAAGCCATAAATACTGAAACTGCTAAGAAATATAAAGCAGTCATTTTGTCAAAGCCAAACCCATAAAGGAATGAAGAAACAGGTTTCAAATGGAGGAAGATAGTTAAACCAGAGGATTCACACCAAGCTATTATGCTTCATTAAAAAAATAGTGTTTGGGGCTATTTTATTTTTATGTTTTATCTTTGGAAGTCCAAAAGTAAGTACTTTCTTTCTAAGAAATGTTATTGTTCGTCATGAAAGCAATAATTAAACATATGACAAACATTTTAATGAAACGTGGATTGTGTATGTGTTAATGGTTTTTTATGGAGTTAGTAATGACTGTATAGCTATGATTGTTTAATGATGTAAGTAGGGAAAAGCCTGTAAGGAATTTATATTTTATTAGAGCAGGTGATATAGTTGGAGGTGGGAGTCAGACAAGATTCTGGGCACACAAACTCTTTTTCCTGCATATGTTTCTTCTGTCATTCAGAAGTGTGTTTCAGACACTAAAAAAATATGCCATACATCTTTGCCAAAGTGTTTATAGTTTTTATTTGAATTTCATTTCTCTAGATTTTAAAAATATTTCAACTTCTGAAGACATTCAAAGTATAAAAGACCTTTTCAGTCTTAAAAGAATTTATTTCACATTTTGCCTTATCAAAATGACTAGAAACTATTATCAAAATGACTAGTAACTAGTAAAAAAAAAAATACACTGCACTTACTCTGGAGCTCCTGTTCATGTAGTAGTATTTCCTGAATTTCTGGTTTTCCAGACAGTCTTGCTGGTACTGCACTGGAACAGGACTAGTAGAAGGAGATCACCTGTTTTGCCTTAGTATAACTCAGATATAATTCTGACATCTCTGGATGGCATCTTAGGACCAATGAAATCACTACACAAGGGACTCCCAAGTAGCTTGATAGGTGCAAAATCAGAATAAATAATGAAAGAATAGGAACCACTAACTTATAGATGATGTTAAGTGTACCTAGTTGTCCACACTTCCATTATTATAAATAAACAAAGGCATTGGACAATTAAACTTCTATATTTTTTTCTCTTTTTTCCCTTGCAGTGGGGAAATGCTTAATTGCTGCATCAAAGGTATTGTCTGGATCAATTAGTTAGTGATTATTCAGTGCTATAAAGAGTATTATTGATAGTAGCCAAGCATGACAATGAAGTTGTTTAGCATTTCTGTTCACTAGAACATTTACAGGGAGAATTTATTGTGAGCACGTAAGTTCACTTTGGGTTAGTTCTCATTCATTCTGGACAAGCCAATCAATGAATGGAAGATTAAGGCATTTGAGGTGTCAGAAATTCTGTTGACGCTGTCACACAGGAAAGTTGAAGCTGACTCAGAGTCTGAATTTTGATGTCCATCTATTCTGGATGTTTGGCATCTCAAGGATTATCTACATCTCAATATATTGCTGGAATTCCTCTAAAAGAGAAGGCATTTTTGCTATTCAGGAAATGCTTACACCATGGTTTTAATTTTATGTGAGGCCTCACTTGCTCTTGGCTTTTTGCACATCCTTGTTGATATCTAAATGTTACTTCTTTTTTATACAAATTCCAATCTGACCTCAAAAAGAAATATGATGTCTTGAAGATAGTCTGCATTATTTTGTCACTGACTACTCCATCTCTGTTTACTTTATACATATGTATATGAATCAATGACCAAACACTAAATTGCAATGTCATTGGATATAGGCCTTTGTGCCACCATCTTCCCCCCTCCCCACTTTTCTCCTCTACATTTTTGTAGCTTATTAAAAATAACATTTACTTTTATTCCACCTTTCTCAAATCTTTTTCTTCCTTGAATAAGACTCTTTCCATCACTATAGATCCTCTAATAATTAGGGGACATGTACAGATGCCCAAACCAAAGCAAAAACAGTGAGGTTTTTTTCATAAATTATTCTGTCCTCAGCTCTTCCAATTTTTATCTCTTCCCTGCTTCTGTGTCAAGTGCCCTAATCCCGTTCAAGACTGTGTGTGGTCACAGAAATTTTACTCTCATTTGATTATCACCCTCCACAATCTCATTAGTGACAGTGTGAGTGAAGTGGGGACAAATCTCCTTGCAGCTATGCTCATTGCTTATGGTCACTTGCATGGAAGAGCATTTGAGGTTTGACCCTATCTAAGATAGCTGAATTACTGATACCTGCTGAAATTATCAATGGTGAAGGTTTTTTTTGTCCCTGTTCAGTAACAGACATTTTACTTAAAAGCTGGTTAAGATTCACCATATAATTGCTACATATTCAAGAAAGACATTAACAAGAAAATGAAATTCAAACAAAGCATCTCTTTTTGCCTCCTATCATAATAAAAAAACTTTTAGTTGAGCTGAAGATTATTATGTCCTTCTACAGTACACATGCTACCTACAAAAAACTTGCTCCAGATCCACTTTTCATTGGAACTAAATTCTTAGTGTTTTCTTGTAGTTACACTTTTGAATTCAATTTAGTAACAACCTCAAAATGAATACATTGTAGATTGTGGGAGGGAAAAATCTGAAATACTTTAGCTGAATGTACCACAACAAATCAATTTAAAAGACATGTAGCATCAATTTTTCTTCAATTTACATATTTTAAAAGATATAGTCAAACATTAATTTAAATTAATATTCTCAGTTTTTCTTCTGGTGGAATCCTGAATTTATCCTTCATCTAACTGAAGTGTTGAATAGGTTCTAAAGCATGCTTCTCAAGACCACCATGTCCTANAAATGGTTTCACACAAAATCAGTTCATTAAACTGTTGCCCTAATTAACACTGGCTGTTTGGGGTTTTTCAATAAGTCCTTTTACAGTAATGATGAGACCACATTTATAAAAGGCACTTTATACAGATAAGAACAGTGTATAGTGTTGAAATGGGTATACATTTTCAAAAACATTGTTCCTGTTTTCTAGAAATAAAAAGTAATATTAATTATTTGGAGCATACTCCTAGGAAAAATCACTGAATTCCCAGATACTGTTCCAGAAAATTCCTGTTACCATTTATATAGAAACATAGAAGTTGTATACCTGTTCCTTTGAGGTTTGCATAAAATGTGTGATTATGTTCACTAGTATTAATGGCAATTATAAAGAGCAAACACCTATATTACTTGGAGATAAGCCCCTAAACATAAAGCATGACCTACAGGCTTAGAGTTAATGAAGTATGTACATCTGTATGTTGCACCACATCAGCTGAATGTGATATAGAACTTGCTGAGTTTCATCTCATCAACAGAAGAACTTTTGGATGGAAGTGAAGCTTTGAACTGATATCAGACTGTGTT
>VZTT01032054.1:3028-17440 GCA_013400855.1 Buphagus erythrorhynchus | reverse complement strand
ATTTATTTATTTATTTATTTATTGGGTAGTAATTTTTAGAGGTACTGATCTCTGTTAGAATGCTGCCATTTCAAAGAAGATGAAACTGAGGTGTAATCTGCATGTACAGTTCTTGAGTTTTAAATGTACAAAAATCAAAAAGCTTGGTTTTCTCTTGCTTACCTCTTAATTTTAACTGTTACATTCTGAAGTGTCTAAATTGTCATTGCAAGACAAATACAAATACCTAGAAATAAGTATTCTTCATTTTATGCCAAAAGAAGCATTTGTGAGATATCTAGCTTTAGTGCTCTTGGAAATATTGATAAGAGTTCAAAATCAGTTTTTAAAAGAACATTTGCTTAAAATGTCAGCTGTGGAATTATTCTTAAAACTGTTGTTTTATGTACTGGTACAGCATATTGAGATACAAGATACTACTTTTAACTCTAAAGCATACTAGAGAAAAAACCCAAGTTAGATTATTTAATTGCATATTTTTATGATAGATTAATCTAAAGTGACTTGTATTTTGTAACCAGTAAATCTTTTTCCAGACTGATGTTTCTGTTTTAATGGCAGCTTTAAAATTTTGTTGTCATTTAGGGTAGCTTAATATTTTTAGCCCCTTGAACCATTCCTCTACAAGGTAGAACATGATTGTATGGACCTGTTATCACTAGTTAAGTGTCTCACCTTCAGCTTCTTCAAATTCTTGCTGCACTTTTGAAATCCCAATTTAACATCTGATTGTAGAAGAATGAGGAATAAAAAAATGTTCAGCTTCATCAGCTGTACAGGCAGTAAACTTGAGCTCTAAAATATTAATTGATTTATTACAAAATGAGAAAGCTATGAAGACAGATATTGTCTATGTAGTAGATAAAAGCACTGCAGTTCTCACACATCTACACATGTAGGAGCACTTACAGTTGTTTACTGTTTTAAAAATACACAAAACAATTTAAAAACTCCTAAAACCAATCAACCAAACAAAACCCTCCAAAAACAAGCCCACCCTGAAACCCAGAAGCAAATAATCCTCCCAAACCCCTCTAAATCTTCTTGATTTGATATTTAAAAGAAACAGGGCACAGACATCAACAGGCTTCACATTTTGATATTTTTCCTCTTGTCTTTCTCTTCTGCATTTTGAAATATATTTATCCTCTTTTAAAGAGTTTCGAATATACAGCAGCAGCTGGCCTTGCTGGATAGTGAATCCTGGCCAGGAATGGCTGAAGCGGACAGGGACCGTCTTCAGCTCATCAAAGAGAAGGAGGCTCTTCTTCAGGAGCTGCAGCTCATCAGTCAGCAGAGACGATCCCCAGAAGACATTGCACGTTTGGAGGAAGAGAAAAGACGCTTGGAGGATGAAATTCAGCGAGCTCGAGCAACGTCTGCTCATGGGGCCACTGAAAGGTTTGGGAACTTGAATTGTTTTCTTCACTATTGTGATATCCATATAGGTAGCTTCAAAGGGACGAGCAGGGAATTTCATTGTGTTTAAGGAAAAAGTAAGTTACTAGAAAAAGTTAGTTTCAGAAACGGATAAGACTGTTCCTGTCACTATTTAATTCTGTCTTGAACTTTCCTGAAGCAGAGTTGCAGGGATGTTGACTTGTTAGTTTTCCTTCCATTCATTTAAAAATTCTGAATAGGAAGAAGAAATCTGAATAGAATCTTGAAAGATACTTGGAATAGGTCTGAGTGATACTGTCTGATAATAGAGACCTGAATAACAGTACCTGGATAGCGAAAGATTTTTCTGTTCTTTGCAGTGGAGTAGCAGTCATCTCCAGAAGATCCTTTGCTATATTTAGTTTCTGCCTTATAACAGGAAAGTTAAATGATTGTGTTTTTGCTGATTTTTATATACAATATTTCCTTTTAATTTGCAATCTCAGCAGTGGGAACACATCCCAGTTCTGACATTTAGAGCACACAGTAAGCAGAGTCATTCTTGAAAACATAAAAATCAAGTTGCATGTGAAATAAACAACCCAAAAACATATTAGTGGAAACAAAGTGTTTATTTCAAAGTTGCCTAGCTTTTCCTGTAGCCAGAAAAAAGGACAAAACCTCTTAATCTGATTTTTGCCATAGATTGCTTCCAGTGAAAGCAAGAAACTACTTGTTCTTGCTTCTCATAAATAGTGGTAAAACCTCAGCTTTGACATTTCAGGAGAACCTACAAGAACCACCTTTAATGCAGTCTGTGTAAAGGTTAATATTTACACAATTAAGACAATTTAAAAATATTTGGAAGTACTTTCCATATACAGATTTTGATAACTTCAGTTTCTTTGAAAATGCTTACTTCAGACAGTGAATTCAAGCAATAAATGGAGAATTCACAGCCAGCCTACATGTCAGTGTAATATATTTTGCAATTTTTGCCATATCGTTACATTGGCTTTCCAGCTTAAACTGACAGAAAAGGGAGTTCACTTTACTCTGTCGTGTAGTAAGTTTTATTTGTTGTTTTTGGGCTCTCATATTAGGAGGTGCATACTGTGTTGGCAAGAAGGCCAAGCTATTTTTCCATGGAGTTCATGCTGTGGAAACCAGCATTCCACTGTGGTACTTGATATTTCAAATGCTAGCAGAAAGTTGAGCAGAAGTTAGAATAATACTGATGGGCACTGTATTTTTGTAGAACAAATTGGAGGAAAGCTTAACTATTAGTAGCCCTGATTTTTTGGTTTTTTTGTTTGTTTTAGACTTAGAAATAATCAAAAATATTCCTAATTCTGCTTTTGTATTTCTACTTTGTTCTAATTGTGGACTACAAAGATGTTTCTTTCTTAAATAATTAACACTTCTTTTCTGCTACTGTGTTTTAAAGGCACTCAGTTATGCGCAGATCAAAATGAAGTTAAAATCTGTATGACAGAGGTGGGGGTTTTGTTGTTTTTTGTTTTTGTTATAGTGTTGTTTTTGTTAAGATTGGCTGACAGCCTTAGCTGGAGGCATCTCTTAACTTTTAGCACAGGTACCTACTGTGCAGCATCGATCACTGTAGAGTGTAGGTTCCTAAGTTTGTTTTTTACAATAGATGGTGTGAATATCTCTGCTTCCCTCTGCAAACTTTTGGATCAGTTAAGTTTCTTGTGTCCATTTGTCCTTTCCTTTTGGTTCCTGCATGCAGTGCCTATATGGTGTAAGTTTGCATAGCTCAGCTGCAGCCTTCCTTCTGCCACTAGTTAACCTGGCCTGGGGTGCACAAAGGCAGGAGAAAAGCCCAAGAGCTGCTGTTTTATCGAGGAGAATTCCCTTTCTGTTGATTTTTAAATCCTGTTCACTAACATGTCGAATTCTGACAGTTGTCTTTGCAGCTGAGGAAGGTCTGAGGCAGTCTATAACTTTGGTCTGCTTTCTCCAAAACTGTCAGAATCTCCATTTCCAGCCACCTTGTGATGTAGGGCTGGAGCTGTAACTGTCCTGGACATACAAAATGTACAACACAAACCAGAATACTACCTTGATATTATCTTGAAGTTCAGTGGTTGGGCTTGGGGAAAACAAAACATCAGGAATATAATTCTGGATTCAGAAAAAGAGTAGATGGTAGATAAAAATCTATTGATTTGAAATTCTCATAATGTCAGAATACTGAATTTAAGATATCTTATGGATGTATGAGATTGACGGCATTAAAGCTACATTCCATTTGTGTTGTGGCAGTGGTACTGAGTAATTCAGCTGCTTGTTATTAGAATGGGCAAAAAATAAGTTGCAGCATGAGATTTTTTCTCATAACTTAGTAGTCAAGATGCTGTATCACCTGCTTAAATACAATGATAAATAAATGCACCTGAAACATACAGAATAAGAGCTTAGATTTGACATTGGTGGTTATACTTAACAGAAGTCTTCCAAAATTTTTATCTTTGAAATTGTCTATTTGTCTTAGAATATATATTTTTTGTGACAAGGTGGAAGGGCATAGTATTTTAATAGCAGAATCAGGTTGATGCAAGAGAAAAAATAATCTTGTAGAGTCTGGTATTTTTGCCTAGGACTTTTTATGACTTTGCTAATTGCTGTAATGTATTTTCAACATCATGACTCTTATATTGTGCTTCAGTTATTTTTCTTGTCTGGGAATTCTCCTGGAGTCTTGGTTCTTGTGTTCTTGCTGGAATTACCATCGCTGCGTATGAGCAGCATAAATTAAAACTTTTCATTAAACAGTGCAACTTTTTTTAATATTACAAACTTCAATGCCTTGGTGTTTTTCCACACTTGAGAAGCTCCTACCACTTTTTGAACACTACTGTGATGAAGAAAATAGTAATCTATATGTTTTTAATTATAGGATACTGTTACAGGAGAAGAGAAATTGTTTGCTTATGCAACTAGAAGAAGCTACGCGTTTAACCTCATATTTACACTCCCAGTTAAAAAGGTAAGTTATGTAAAACCAGCAGGTTTTGAAGTAACTACAGCAGAGAAGAATATAAATAATGTATGAAGTTAATATTTTTATGCTTCTGTGTGTGTACGCCAAGTAAATTAATTTTTCACTACATTTATACACTTTGCTCTGTGGAATGTGATGATTTGGATGGAATTTTATAAATAGTATTAGTGATGGCTATTTGGGCTATGTTATAAAGTGTATCTGGGAATTTTATATGTTACTTTCTAAAAAGATAAGTTCTTAAAATCTGTTGCAATGTTGTTACAGTTTTACTATGGGCAGATAATATTCTTTTGAGGTCTGTGGGTTCTTAATATTCTGATGCCTTCAAAGGTGGGGGTTTTGATCCCTGGTAAGATGACAAAATTTTGCTCTTTAAATACGAGAATATGTTGAGACCCACACTGAAGTCCAGAATGTTTTGCATATTCACACTCACAGCTGTCTTTTGAGATGCAGCTCTTGGGGATTCCTCAGTTTAACACCACAGCAGCATCAAAAGCTCAGTTCCTGCTGAGTTCCTGTCTCACTTCATCTCTCTCTGGCGCTAATACTCTTCTCCCCTTTAACTAAGAATGGTAAGAGGAAGTGGAATGGGATTCATCCTAAAGTCTTTTTATTTTGCATTGGAAAAACCTGTGAGAGTGAGGCTTACATAGCAGTTTATTAGGACTTTGAAAATCCCTTTGCACTTCTTCTCCCTGGATAGTTTATGACCAGTCATTTACATAAATTTGAGCTGGATCATGGTAATCTATCCTTCCTGGTTTTACATCGAATTTGCTGAGCTAGAGGCTGCTCTAGCTCTTTTCTGCCAAATCACAGCTGTTTACATTTGGTAAACTTGTACACGTTGGAGGAAACATGTTGGAGGAAAGAGTATGCTCATCCTGTTGGACTGTTGTCTTCAGACACTTGGCCTTGATCTGATTGTCACATGAGCTGCTCCTGTCATGGCTGTTCTTGAGAACAGGGCAAGAGACATGAGCTAGACTTCAAAATGCCAAATCATCTTTCCATGTCACCATACTGAATACATGTAGAATTGCTTGTGTAATCTGGATTAGTGTTTTAATATCTGCATTGCTGGTTCTGATTATATTTGAAAGGGCGTTTTTGTGTTTTCTCTTTCTTTGCATGCCATAGTCTGTCAGCTAGCACCCTCACCATGTCCTCTGGCAGCAGCAGGGGATCCCTGACCTCCAGTCGAGGATCCCTGGCCTCCAGCAGAGGCTCCCTCAGCTCAGTCAGCTTCACGGACATCTATGGCCTTCCCCAGTATGACAAATCAGACAGCGTCACAGACTACGGGCAGCATTTGCGCTTTGACATCATTCCCTTCGAGTCTCTCACAAAGGATGTGCCGTATGCTGATCCCATTGGGCACTCGAATTTCAATAAGCAGCGGCGGTCCCTGGATACCCCGCAGTCCCTGGCATCCCTGTCATCGCGGTCCTCCTTGTCATCGTTGTCCCCTCCAAGCTCACCTCTGGACACCCCGTTTCTCTCTGCCTCACGAGATTCTCCGTTGGCTCAGATGTCAGAAGGTTTTGAGGAGATGGCAGGCATAGGAGCCCTGGAAATGCTCAGGGCTCAGACCACAGCCTTAGGTGACGATGATGCACAAGGCATGAGCCCATCTCAGACGTCCGCTTACCCTCTGGACAATGAAGGGCTGCGAGAAATGGGACCACACCTGACTGCTGTCCAAAGTGGTGGAGGTGAGTTGATGGATATTATTATTTTGTCACATTGTCTTAGAAAATGTCACACAGACCTAAGCATGCCAGTGCAGTAGAGATTGTTCCTTAGTTAGGCTTATTTTACTACCGTCAGGTAAAAATTGCATGGTAGTTGTTACCTGCTAAAGCTTGACCAAAACAAAGGAAAATCCCCCAAATCCAAACTTTAGTTTTAGGGCAAAGAGGTGAAAGAATAGAGAAATCCTTGTCAATAGATCTTAAAACAGTGGTGAATTGACTGGGAGAAAGGGAATGGAATATAGACTTTCACTGAAGCATAGCCTAACAAGGATCTAGCAAGAATGAGTAAAGTATTAGTAAGAAAAAGTATGTGTTATTTACTTCTGAGGCCCCCAGTTGTGCTGATGTTGCCTGTATTCTGGTAATGGAAAGCAACACAAACCCAGGAGAGATAGGAAATAATCAACAATTATCCCCTACAAAAAAACCCAACCACAAAACATGAAGTGGTGCTTCTGACAGTGCTTGAAGGTTGGCTGACTACATGCTGAATTTGTGCATACTCCAGCCCAGGTTCCCTTGTCCATGTTATGTCTGTTATGGAGCCGAAGCCACAGTGGCATAGCTGTCACGAGTGCATGCTGCACTCAAGAGTAGGTGCTTCATCAGCAAAAGAGCATCTTTTGTAGGGGATGTGCGAGGTATTAGGTGTCTGCTTGGCTGGTTGTTTCTGAGCACCTGTGTGTGCTCTGATCACTGAGGGGTAATGGGTGCAGTTAACACAGCACACGCACTGTTGAGTTTTCCTTTCCTGCTAGACTATTAAATTGATGGACTTGCTTTAGCTTGATTTGGCAGAAGCTTCTGAAGCACTGCTGTTGAGAAACATAAATTAGAGAAATCAAAAGAGGAAAAAATGGAACAAAATTAAAAGCCCAAGCATACAGGAACATGACAAATTTATTTTTCTGTTTTGACCGACCAAATGAAGAAATGCTCTTAATATGAAAAAGATAATCATGGTAATATTTTTGTGTGTTGAGTTGCTCTTTTTTTAAATAAAACCATACTGGTAGAGAAAGGCTTTTAAGAGTTTAGTTTAATATAAATTTTGTGAATCCCATCCCATTTCTATATCCAGAAGTCTATGTTAGCATTGTGTAGAATGTTGCATTTGGGACTCATGATGTCAGGAATAATATGAACGATAACCAGAGAATGGATCATATTATCCTACCAAAATCTTATTTGTCAAGTGATAATGTAAAGGAACGTTGATGGTATTTACAGAAAGCCTTTCAGGTTTTCATTTTAAAAAAGAAAACATTGCCACAGTGCTAAAAAGCCTGTATTGTTCAAAAGTATTTGAGTCTAGACTCTCCTACTTTCCTTAATGCAGCTAGCACTGCCAGAAGATACTGCAGCAGAAGTTACTTTTACTAGCTGTAAACATTTCTAGTGCCCATATTGTAGCTTTCAGACCAAAATAAACAGAATTCCAGAGACCAGCATGAAAACTTGTGCTTAAATTAGTCCTGTGAAGAGGCTTCCTGAGGCTTTCTTTAAACCTCAAATCAGACCACAGCATGTCTTCAGCCATTGTGGTAAGTGAAAATGTCTAAGTAGTTCATTTATAGCTTGTATGTGTTTCCTAGAAGTGAAGGCCTAGTGTGAGAGCCTAGGCAGCAATACAGGATGAAGGGCAGCTTCCTGCTTTGATTTTCCTTTTCTTGGTTCTCTGCTGTGTTTCTACACATTTCATATTTGTCTGAAAACCTCTATGCTTAATCTGCTGTTAGTGCTGCGGTGTCCTAGTCCAGAGGTTACAGCTTTTCTCCATGTACAACAGAGTATTTTGTGTTGCTTTTTGAGGAAGAATGTATGGTTGAAAGGTAGCCAGGCTGCCTTCTTTTGAGACTTCATTGTTTTTAGTATTTGCATTTGGAAACAATTACTTTGAAAAATTTAACCTTTCTGATTTTTGCCTACTTTGAGTTCCACACTCACTAGTTGATGGTTTGGAATTGTAATGCAGTTGTTTGCAAGTAGAAGTTGGAAGTTTTGAAAGTATTTTGGTTTTGTATATTTTTCCTGGAAGATTTGGATGGAGCATGCAGCTTGTATGCCAGAGCTGGGAGCTCGCAGATGCTGGGGGTTTTGGGTTTCTCCGAGGTACCATGCAGTGTGCCCTGCTGCTGCCACCCGATGGCCTGGCAGCAGAATGCTATGCTGCAAAAACAGGAGGTCTTGGTTCTGGCAAACCTTTGCCTGGTCCTTCACTAGGCAAAGCATGAGGTAATTTTGGTAATTTGCAAATAATTGGGGATGGGACAGTTAACGCTGAATAAACTGCATGAGCTTTGCACTGATGCAGCACTTGAGCAAGTTCAAGGGGTTCTTCAGGAACTGCAATTTTGATGGTCAGTTGCTGATCTCCTGTTTTATTGTTCTGCATCTGTCGCAGGGTCACATTGTGAAATAAATTTTCATGTGTGAATGGCGGGAATATGCTTGCAAAGTTAAATCCATCATATTTATAAAAATGGGAATGGGAGGAAACATGTTAATAAAATATTGGGCTTGAATATCTTCACTATCTCTTCTTTATACCAAATCTTTCAAATGCTAGATTTCTTTCAATGCCTAAATAATCTCTTGTTTATAAAATATTGTCAGAGATCTAGAGAGTGATTCATCACTGTATGCTTTTTGTCTTGTTTCTCATGCGGCACAACAGAAAAATTCACTGTAAGTGAACCTGGAATTTCTTATTGTGTGTTTTTCTGTGTGATGTGTTGGTTGTTTTGTTTTGGGGTGGGTTGTTTTGTTTTTGTTTTTTTTTTTTTTTGGAGTTGCATGAGAAGAAACAGGAGATTCTGCTACATTTGGTTTTGTTTGACATTTTGCTGTATCTGTTTAATCACTATGGCATACTTAATTTTTATGCTATGTCAACTAAACAACACATTCACAGCTGTAGTTAAACTCCTGGGGAAAGTGTTCTTTGACCTTCAGCTTATTATATAATAGTAATGCCTGACAGCATTATGGTAGGTAAGGTCTGTTTTTGTCTCTGATTAGTTTTTATGAGAGTGTTCTACTCTTTTATTAGTGCATTTTGAGCTGACATGCAGTATTTGTAGCTACCTAAGCTTGTGAAACATGCTTTAGATTTATTTATGTGATTTTTTTAGCTAATGAAAGTTTGGACAGCAGAATTTCCTTTGAAGTTCACTTTCTTCAACTAATGACAATGAGAATGTTCTTTCATTCAGGACTGTCTTATATTTATCAAGCTTTAGCACCCAGTAGTTCTGGAAAATCATATATCTTGTTTACTGATTTTGCTACTTAAATAAGAAAACTAAGTCAGTGGTCTGTCTTAGAAACCTAACTTTAAAACAATTTCTTAGCTTCCAGCATTGCAAAGTCTGTAACCTGTGCTAAACTTAAACCAAAATTTGGTGAGTCTTTGATATTGACCAATTTTTCCTGTTAATTTTTTACCCTTCTCCCTCCCCCCCCAAGTCAAGGGTATATTCTGGTGTTTGCATCTCTCCCAAATTTACTGCGATTGTCCAGAGGTTATAGAATGCTTCTGCGACCTGCAGACAGTAAGCAAATCATTGTCAAGTTACAACATTGTTGTAATGTGTCAGGTTTTCATTTTATTATATGGGTGCTTGAGACCAGCTTTTCCTTCCAGCCAAACTGGGAACATGAGCAAGGACAAGGACAGAGCCCACAAAATCTTTCCTCTGCTACGTTTGTACAAAGTGTTTGCATAGGGGGTGAGCCAAGGGCTTACTTATGAAAAGAAGTCGCCCTAGTGTAACTTGTTGAAATCAGTACAGAAATTATAAAAGCCCTTTTAAAAAAATTATGCACTTTTGTGAAGTTTAACCTCTTTCCAGTGATGTAAAATTTTTGAGAAACTTTAATATGTAGATGTCTCTACAGATTGCTAGTTTTGATTTTTCATAAATACCAGTGACAGAATATTCTCCATAAGTACCAGACAGTGAGGTAGGCTTACCAAATCAAAAGTCCTTAAAAAAAAAACACGGAGGAAAAAACCAACCCAATCAAAACAACTCACAAAAGCACCACTTTTGTACAAGCAATGCAGAGGAGAGCATGGTTCAAATACAGTTTTTTGCTTACTATATGCTCACTTGAACTTGACTCTTTTTTGTGGTGAGGATGTCATGAGTAGCACTGCACAATGTGTGATGTACAAGAAGGGTGGGATGCTGTAACTGGAGATGGGGAGGAATGATTGTTCTTTCTCTGGGTGCAAAGGCAAGTGCAGGTTGGGCTATACCTAGCCAGCAAATAAATTTCCTGCATACCTAAAGCTGACTAAATCCTTCATTGAATTTGGAGGAGAGGTCCATTGACCTACTTATGAATCCAAAGGACAGAGAACTGGCTCTGCTGATATATAGGAATTTTAGCTCCACACAGGACTTGGTGATTTTTTTAACACCTTTGGTAACGTTGTGCTCTTAGTGGCCTGGTAACTGGAATGTATCTTGGGCTGGCACAGAACCTCCTGGGCTTGGTGCACCTTCTCTACCAGTTCCACAGTGGGTTAAAGCTGACCTTAGCCAGAGCCTTCTGTTGATAGCAGCAGTGTGGTTGTGTTAATCTGGAAGACTTTTATCAAGTTCTCCTGTCCTGATGTCCTGTCCTGGTGGTGCTTGGGTGGGAGGGTGAGGTGGGTACCATGCAGGGGGGTGGCTCACTGTACCTCAGCTGGGTTCTGCAGGCTGTGGCTGGTATTCTGTGGAAGGAAAATTACTGAGTAGGCGTCAGAAATAAATTTGGATGCCTTATGATAATGTGCAGCAGAGGTACTTAACAAGTTGTTAGTTTGAGTAAGACATGCTTCATCCTTAGTTGGGGCTGTAAGCTGTAAATGTCAGCTGGTGCTTGTCTCCCATGCATTGTGCTACTGTCACTCTGCTGAAACTGTCAATGCTTCCATGCTGTCTTACCTTTGTAAGCATGAGCAGAAGCAAATAAATCGCTTTCCCCACTTTTGAAGTGTCATCTCTTTGCCATTGCTTTCCTGCTTTGACGACGGTCATTGAACCTTAAGCAAAAGAGAGTAAAAGTTCTTCCCTGCACAGTGAAGAAACTGCATTTCACAAGTCTGTTTAGTGGTTTTCTCTAGGACTCAAAGGAAAACAACCTCAAGTCAGGAGCTATTGTTGAAGTGTTGAAGACTTTCCTATGCCGTTCTTGAATGTTACTGCTTGTGCACATACTTCAAAGGATTACCTATATAATCCTATACCTACTTGCCTGTGCAAAATCCAGTGTATAACATAATTTTGTTGGTACACTTACAACATGAAAGTGATTGCTGAGTTGCTATTTATTGTGTGGCTGGTGATTCAGGGAAGAGTAGCAAAGGAGGTTGAATATTGCTTCCTCCTTCCCCCAGTCACTTTTCAAAGTAATTCACCAAGAATTTGAAGAAAACAGTGGTCTGAGTGAGCTGGAAAACACTGGTTCTTTTTGATAATGCCTCTCAGACTGTAAATAAAAGCTGCTATTATGTGATGGTATAAACAGTATGCTTTGAGACTTTGTATTAAGAAACAAATGAGAACAAAACCTCACATTGTGTTATCAGATAACTTTAAAAAAGAATTAGTCTCTGTGTTTGTTTTCAACCTATTGTATATTCAGTAGGTAAATCTGAAAAGCTTAGGATATCATGTGTATGTATGTGAATTAATGTAAGTCTTCCTTTAGGAAGGAATTACTCTACCAGAAAAGCATTTACTAACAATGCAATTGGTTTATACTTAGTCTTGTCACAGAGCAATTAGCCACAAACTTCCTTCCTTAATTCTCCCACAGAAAATCTTCGGTCAATCCTCTTCTAGGCTTTTAACTTGAAGTTAGAAGAAAAATCTGAGAACTGTATTTGTGCTATTTTGCTGCTAGCTTTGATACAATACATGTTTCTTGTTTAATTTTGAAGAAATTGCCTTGAGCTGATGTTGTTCTCCCTTTTTTTTTTCCATGGCAGCTGTAACTCTGCGAGGAGACAGTGGTAGAAGATCGGAGAGGAGAGCCAGGCGAGTTTCAGCATGTCTCTCAGATCATTCACTGGCTAGTGACAGTGGCGTGTTTGAAGCTTTAAGCAAAAGGTCAGGTGTATAAATGCATAGTAAGCTGGAAATATTCCTGTTCTGCCACATGGCCGAAAAGAATTAGCTGTGAATTTATGTGTAGGCTTTCAAAATTGCTAGTTATTAGTAACATAAAACATAAATCTACTAGATTGCATGTTTTAAAGGAGAGAAGCCTTTTAACGCAGTCCACTGTCATCTTCAAGTGTCAAGTCCCTTTTGCTCTATTCTTTGACATTTTAACATCGTATCTCCCTTGAAAGATAGTTTTCTCATCCTGTTAGTCATGAATCAATAATTTTATTTCAACAATCTATAACAAAATAAAATTATCCAGAGTGGGACTAAGAATTCTGAGTTAACATATGATAAAAGTATAACTGCAAGGAAGAATCACATGAACTGCCAAAAGCCTAAAAAAATGTAGGTTCACCAAGTTATTGAAGGATGTAGAAAGACTTGTTACTTATTGCAATTGTTTTGACACAGGAAGCAGTAACTGGGAAGAATATAAGATTTGGAGGATGCTAAAGAGAATGGAAAACAAAATAAATATTAAAATAACCTAAATATCTTGAAAGAGTAATTCTCAACCCTCAATTTTTACAATTGTGAATACTGCTACTGTATGTTTTTATATAGATGTCTCAATTCCTTCTACATTACCAGTCCCTCCTGTATTGCCAAATAATTGCTTATATCCACAAAACACAGAATAAATGTTAGTTCATTATTTAGCAGCTTAGGTCACTATGTAGTTTACAGTACTTTCTGTTCCTGCAGGAATGAAGATCTGGAAGAACCTGTTTATGGTGATGCTGCCAGTAATGAAGAACCACAAATACATGTTGGATTTCTGTGAGTAATTACTCTTCTTTCTCCCTATCAACTCTACAGGAACTTCTCACTGTTTTTCTTGCTTATGATTTTTAACTTTTTAATAAACTGAATCATGGTGGGTATTTTTAAGAAATTTTTGAACTAACAGCCGAAGTTCAGTGGGTGTACAGATTAGTCAGTCACATGCCACTTTGTGTTGGGGATATGCCTTAAGCAAAGTCCATTCAGTGTCTTTTCAGTACTGACTGATAAAAGGGCCTTCATGACTTCTTTCAGTAGCATTTATTTTCATTGTCTGGGCCATTAATGAGGGTATGGCTATAAGGGTGTATCTCTGTATGCAAGATCTTTTTATGCCAAATAAAGGAGGATTACCTTAGGAAAATCACAGGTGAAGAGACACAAATACAGTACAGTCCCAGCTGTACAGTACATCTTTGAAATCCTGTGCCTATGGCATATATTGTTGGTAGTGGGAGTAGCCTGGGGAAGGGCAGATTATTGTCATGCAAGACAGGATGTCATATCTTAGCCCTCCAGAATCCTCTCTGTCCCTTGGAAGCTAATTCCTAAGATGGGAAGTTTTTAAAATATCAACCAGGTTTATTAGTGGCATTTCAAAATTCATGCTGATATGAAAGAGTAGAATTTTAAAATTTGTTTTCAATAAAAATAATGCAGATGGATTTGTCTGATGTAACTGATATGTTGTTACACATGCACACACACAAATGCATATGGTGTAACTGTTTAAAGTAAGGAGTGTATTTGATAAAACCTGTTTGCTGTCAAGAGGCACAGGAAGACCAGTTGTTATTTTCAAGCTGAATAATGTGTAATTCACTTAGTTCTATTAACTTTGTTAGTGTAGCTAATGCTCTTGATTGAAACTGACTTGTGCAAGAAATTTGTTTAACAAAATGTGCTTTTACATTCTTTAAATCTGTTTAGTCTTCATCTGTTTAGTCTTCATCTTTATTTCTTAACCAAAGTATCAATGATTGGTAACTAACACAGAAAATTTATTTTCCAGGCATGACAGTGGAAGCGAATGTCTGCTAGTCCATGTATTACAGCTGAAGAACTTTACTAGTCTAGTTGTTAAAGAAAACTGCAAAATGTAAGCTTAAATTTCACCCAGAGTCTGATCATTTCTTGTTTTAAGATGCAGTTATATATACCGTAGATTTATTTGGTTTCATTCAAAATTAAGCCATTTCTGGAGAAGATGGTGTATCTTAATTTCAATGAGGGAAGGGTTAATTTTATGGTCACACAAAAAAAGGGACACAAAAAAGTATCCCTTTTATAGAAC
>VZTT01032052.1:0-10840 GCA_013400855.1 Buphagus erythrorhynchus | reverse complement strand
CCTGCCATGGCAGGGACACCTTCCACTGTCCCAGGCTGCTCCCAGCCCCAGTGTCCAACCTGGAACTGAACATTCCAGGGATCCAGGGGCAGCCACAGCTGCTCTGGGAATTCCATCCCAGCCCCTCACTGCCATCCCAGGGAACAATTCCTTCCGAATACCCAACAGAAGCCTTCCTTCTGGCAGTGGAAGCCATTCCCTGTGTGCTGTCCCTCCATGCCTTGGGAATTGTCTCTCTCCATGGTTCCTGCAGCTCCTTCAGGCCCTGCAAGGCCACACTGAGCTCAGCCCAAAGCTTCTCCTGTGCAGGCTGAACAATGGCAGCTGTGCCAGCCTTTCCTCCCAGCAGAGCTGCTCCATCCCTCTGCTCATCCTGCTGCCTCCTCTGGGCTCTCTGCAGCAGCTCCAGCTCCTCCCTGTGCTGGGACAGGGCTGGGGCAGCTCTGCAGGTGGGGTCACACCTGAGGGGACACAGGGACACAATGCCCCCCTCACTTTGGGGTTCTGGGCTGGGGCAGGTCCAGCTCTCACCACCAGCACCCCCAAATCCTTCACCCAGGGCTGCTCCATCTGCTCATCCCAGCCTGGATTGATCCCAGGGATTGCCCCATCCCAGGGTCAGGACCTTGCACTTGGTTTTGTTGAACCTCTTGAGGTTCACAGGAGCCAGTCCCCAGCCTGTGCCACTGAACTGGGATTAAATCACTCTAAAAGTGGCATCACCACAGCCTGCAGTGCTCTGGGTGTTCCCAGTCCTCCCTGCATCCCTGCTGTCCTTTCTCTCAGACAGGAAGGGCTGGATCTGGCTTTGATCAATATGTTTTTAATTTTTATTCTAGCCTGAAGATTCTGCTGTTACCATGTTATGATAAATATATTTCACTGCATTCTGGTAAATCTTCTATTTCTTAAATCTTGGCACTGGAGTTCTATTTCCTAGTGAAATCCGTTTCATTCTCTTTTGTCCCATGTTCACTTTTGGCTTCAGGTAGCTTTTTCAAGTCAAGAAAGGTTATGGATTGAAAAGATTACTTACTAGATGGGGAAAAATGAAATAAATTGCTCAAAACAGGACAAGTTTTTGCTTTTCAAATTAAAAATTGAAACAAACTCCTAAACTCTCCTCACATCTCCCTTGGAAACGCCCTCTTTTACTGTAACTTTGTGGTCTTGATGATATTCACAGAGAAGCTGATTTACTGAATAAAGAAGTTCTTTAAGTTTGCAGTTTTGGAACATGACCAGTGTCTCTGAACCCAGGTTTCAAATTTTACTGGCATTTTGTTGGCAAACTAATTTTTTTGAGTCCTTTCTTGTTTGGGTACGTTTCCTGACACCTCTGCCTGTATGGTACTGTGTTTTAAAATTCTCTTCTTCTTTCTCTTTTTCAAGGGGAAAAGCCTATAAACATGCACAAAGGACTAATTATAAAATACCAGGTATAAAAATAGAGAGAGAAGAAAATTACCAGCTGAAAAATGCAGTGAGCAGGGGGAAAAAAAAAGATGATTTCATGGTAGAATTCTGTGCAGCAGGCCCTGATTCTCAAAGCAATTCCACCAGCAAAGCATGAACCATTCCCAAGCCATAATGCCATAATTTAAATCAAGCACATGGGTGGTAAAAAAGAGGTGATTTAGTTTTCCCTTCTCTCCCCTGGCATCTTTTGCTGTTGCTTCCCCTTTGCCAACAGCAGCTTTCATTTATGGGGAGATTTGAGGCAGCTGAAAAACAGCTCAGGTGGCTTTGCCCTGCTCACAGCCCTCCCTCCATCCTGCATTTTTCCCTAAAACTGAATTATTACTGCCCTGCTCTAGGATTTACCCACCCTGCCAAAGGATCTGTGAGCTCCTAACCCACGTCATTCATTCAGGAGAATATTCCTTGCTGGAAATGTCCTGTCTAGTTCAGGACAATCTTCTTTTTGTAGCATTTCTGGAGGTAACAAGGAACCAGCTGTGCAAGGTTGCAGTGCTTTTTTAGCTTTCCCCATGGCTGGGATATTGTAATCCCTTTAAAGCTTTTTCTCACTGGTGCAGGACTTTGGTGTATCCAAGGAGTTCAAGGAGAATTTGACACTAAATGGCCCTTTCTGTGCTAACTTTGCTGTGGGGAAACCCACTAGAAAGTGAAAGGAGCAATGAATTTTTGCATTAGAACAGAAGAGTGCATTCATGTCACGGGGTATTCTGGTAAATGTTTTTTTTTCTTGCTGGATTTAGGCACAGTTTTAAGGGAGATTTCTGTCATTTCAATCAGCCTGAGTTGGATTAACAGCTATGGGGTTCTCCTTGTCTCACCTGGGGGGGGTCAATCTTCTGGGAGCACCTGGTCGTGTAGAAAATGCCTCATGGAATAAAATTTTCCTCATGGAAAGTGGAAGATGGAGAAATGTAAATATTTAGGCTTGTAAGAGAGTGTGCAAATGGCTTTGGGATCCTGCCTGGGAGATGGGATTCCAGTGAACAGCCTTGGTGCTAAATCACTGATTTAATAGTTACAATGGCTAATTTCTGACTGATTTCAACCAAACTAAAATGTCTGCTGGAAACACCAGGGATGCCAAATTCCTGTACATTTTCTGGAGTCAGAAATCCCTCAGAATCCTTGAAGGTCTCTCTCTTGTCCAACCTCTTTCTTTTAAGCAGGGTCACAATTAATTCTGACCAGCTTGCTCAAGGCTTTTTCCAGTCAGATCTGGAAAAACTCCACATCCTTTTCCAGTGTTCAGTTATCCCCACAGTTCTGTGTTACTCACAGATGGATGTGTGTGCCATTTCCTCCTGTATTCCCTCCTTTCCTTCACCTCTTATTAAAGATAATAAATAGGACAAGTCTTGGACACACCCCTGGGGATCTGCAGTTGTTCCCAGCCCAGAGCTGGAGTACAAACCCAGTTTTCAATCCCAGAATCCAGACATTTCTGCTCCATGGCTTGACTTGGGTACAGGGATGCTTGAAAGAACAGCTTGGAGATGTTTTCCCTCTTCATCTGATGAAGTCTTGATGTCCTTGACCATGGGGATGGGAGACCTGGATGTGCCCTCAGCACTCTCAGATCCATCCCATCTGCTCTCACTTGACTGAGGCAAGATTTCTCAGGAGATTTTTATTAATTCTTTCCTACTGTTGGTGTTTCCCCTTCTCCCTGAACTCTGTGTAAAGTCCTGGAAGACTTTGTTGGTGAATAATTCCTTGAGCTGCTCAGCCTGAGGTGTATCCACTGTGATTTTGTGTGGTTTTGCCTCAATCAGCTGAGAATCCACATTTTCCTTCTTCTTTCTTTTTTTTTTTTTTTTTTTTTTTTTTTAAATACAATTCCAGTAGAAGTTCTTGTTGCCATTTTTCTTCCCAATCTCTACTATAATTGAGCTTTACATTCTCTGGACAACATTTCTCCTTTGGAGTATTCCTCCTTGCTTCCATCTTTTTTGCGCATTCTTTTACTCTCTTGGATTCCCTTTTTAGCCAAAGCAGACTCTTTTCATGTCCTTATTTCCCTCAGGATTGTGACAGGGTTATTTTGTGGGGGGGAGTTTGTAAAGACCAGATCTTTTGAGATCTTTTTCCCTTCAGAGATGTCACCCATAAAATCCCGTTTTTGTATAGTAATCAGAATTCCATTCTCCCAAACACCTAATCACTACAACATCAAGGCCATGACAAAACTGTTTCTTGTAGAGAAATCTTCATAGACTGAAGGAAAAGTCTCCTCTCCCAAGTAAATTAGTGAAAGACTATTTTAGATATGGTAAACTAAGTTGTTTGTGGTAAACTGAGTTGTTTTCTGTACATTTTCAGTGTAAAAGAAAAGAAGTGGAGGGGGGAGGAAAAGTGGTCTGAAGTTTTATTCTGAGGTTTTTTTCCTTATAGGTTCTAGTAATAAAGTTTCTCTTTATACCATTTAAAGTTAAGGCTGTTTTGCCTTCCTCCTAATCCTATCTCACAGCAGAAAAATTTCAAGTCAACAAACCAAAACCACTACACCATCCTCAAGACTTTCCCACATTTCCTGATTTGTGGCTTTTGCCAGACCCCCAGCGTGGTGTCACTCACAGGGGCTGCTGCTCTGGGTTAGTAACAGTGAACATTTATTTTATCTTTGATAGAATCATGGAAAGGCCATCAAAGATTGTCCAATTCCACCCCCTGCCATGGGTAAGGATATCTTCTATTACCCCAGGGTGCTCCAACCTGGCCTTGGACACTTCCAAGGATCCAGGGGCAGCCACAGCTTCTCTGGGAATTCTTTCCAGGCCTCTCCACCCTCACAGGGAAGGATTTTTTCCCAATACCTAATCCAAACCTACTCTCATTCATGCTGTCTTCTCTAACTGTGGCTCACCAGCCTAAACAATTCTGGAATTCTTTGATTTTACTAAAATTGAAAGGTTTTTTGGGTTGGTTTTTTTTGTGTTGCTTTTACAATCCTCTCTAAACAACCCATTTGAGAGTGAGATTTTCAGGCAAAGAACTTGAAGGGAAGGACAAATCTGGCCATAACTCTTGTGCCCAGGTATTTAAACATCTGGAATGCACTGCTGGCTGTGGTAATGCCTCTGCAATACTGTAACACAGCAGGATGCTTTAATGAGAGTTTCAACCTTAAACCCACAACATCAATGAAATTTATAGTTGTTAACATTATTCAAACATAGTTTTGGGGGTTTCAGTTCCCATTTTATGTTCATGTAGGATGAAAAGTCGTGTTGGCGAGCCAGAGTCCTCCTTACACTTGGAATTTCTGTAAAATAATTAAATATTGTTTATTACTCTTGACAGCACTCTTAGTATGCACTACAGGGTGGGAGGAGGGTATTTGTATAAAAAACTGTGCTAGAATCTCTCTCTTACTATTTCAGCTGCTTTAATATTCTTCAATGCCAAAAGTGCCTTGCTCACATTTTGGAAAATACCACAAAAATGTTCCAAAAAAGAGAAAAATTTACATAAAATTCCAGTATCATCTTCTATGATCGTATAGATGCCATCTGATATTCTTTCTGATGGGTAAATTTATCTTCAGATGTTTCATGTTTCCATAATCTTGTATCTCATTGTGGTGTTTGGAATTAATAGACAGAGCAAGATGGTTAAAGAGGGCAAAAAAACCCAAAAAACAAAATAAAACAAAACAAAAAATAAAACCAAAGAAGAATGGAGAATTTCTTGAAGGAAGGGGGGGAAAATGTGGTGAGCACTGTGATTAAGGCACTCTGCAGAAAAACGAAATTAAGTCTGCAACTGATTAAGTTGAAAGAAAAGAAGGGAAGTCAATATGTAAAAAAGTGCACGTACAGTTAATCTTTCTGGTAAGGAAAATCCAAGTTGCTTCTCCCAGAAAAGAAAAACAAACCCACCAAACTAACAAGCACACACCATGTCCAGAGCTCTGAAGCTGGGGGAAGGCAGGCAGGGGGTGTGTGGAGATTTTTATTATCATTGGCTTCATGTTAATTCCAGCACAATCCCAGGAAGTAGTAAAAATCAATCTGTGTGTCTCTTGCTGTATCAGTCTGGGAATTAACAACTTCCCCATGTTGTGTCCTTTAAAGAATTTCTTTGTGACCCTTAAAAGTCCAACCTCAGTCTCTCCATGTAATAAGTTGTTACCTGCTGCCAAGTCTCCAAGAGCTGCATCATCTCTTCTCCTAATTGCATCTCTTTGGTGTAGAAGCCTGTGTTTTGCATTCCTAATTAGCTTTTTTCCTGCTCTGTTTATTTTCCTCCCCTCATGACAGCACATTATTTTTTCTTTTTTTTTTTAATTTTAAAAACAGATACATGAATGGAGAAGGAACAGAAATCAGTGTGTTTCAACAAAGCCTGTAATCTCTTCCTAACTGTGTGTCCAAGTTTAAATTAGACTTTGGTGTTGCAAGAGCATGGACTTGGTGTTGTAATCAGGCTGCTCCCAGAAGACAGGGATGAAACCTCCTGAGCTTTGGGGGATTTTCCCCCTGAGGGGCTGGAGATGGTCCAGGGAAGGGATGGGGATGGAAAAAAACATCCTGGGAGGAGCAATTCGACTGGGAAAGGGGCTGAGCCTGGAGAAAAGGAGGCTCAGGGGGGACCTTGTGGCTCTGCACAAGTCCCTGCCAGGAGGGGCAGGGAAAGGAGGAGAGGAAATGGCCTCCAATTGCACCAGGGCAGGCTCAGCTTGGAGATTGGGAAAGAAAATTTCCCTGGCAGAGTGGTCAGGCCTTGGGATGAGCTGCCCAGGGAGGTTTGCAGTCACTGTCTGTGCGAGTGCTCAGGAGCAGTCTGGATGTGGCCCTCAGCGACAGGGTTTGGGCTGATGCTGGTGGCACTGGGGTGGCACTGGGGGATCCTGAGGGGCTCTTCCAGCCTTGGTGATTCTGGGATTTAGTGTCAAGAGGTCAAATTTACTGCTAAAGGTGGTAGATAGGTGGCCCTGGTCTCAGCATGTGATCCTCAGTGTCCAGGAGAGACAATTATCAAGGAGTGCTCCATGGAAGGTGACTGGCAAAGAGAATTTCTGGCTATTGAATGACATCTCCATGACTGGGGAATAATGTGGGAATATATTGTGGAGCCTGGTGCAGTTGCTGGTAGTTTTTGTGTCCCTGCCCATGGCAGGGGGTGGAACTGGATGTTCTTCAAGGTCCTTTCCAACCCAAACCATTCCAGCACTCTGTGATTTGTAAATTAGCAAAGGCATTTGTGATCCAGACTTTGCTTGGGCTTTCCAATAACTTCATCATCATGAAAGTAGAATCACAGAATCTCAGAATCATGGAATCTCAGAATCACGGAATCTCAGAATCATGGAATCTCAGAATTACAGAATCTCAGAATCACAGAATCTCTGAATCACAGAATCTCAGAATCATGGAATCTCAGAATCATGGAATCTCAGAATCACGGAATCTCAGAATCATGGAATCTCAGAATTACAGAATCTCAGAATCATGGAATCTCAGAATCACAGAATCTCAGAATCATGGAATCTCAGAATCACAGAATCTCAAAATCACTGGGTTGGAAGAGACCTTGAAGATCATCAAGTCCAACCCATGCCCTAACACCTCAACTAAACCATGGCACCCAGTGCCACATCCAGTCTTTTTTTAAACACATCCAGGGATGGTGACTCCACCACCTCCCCAGGCAGACCATTCCAGTACTTTATCACTCTTTCCTTAAAAACTTTTCCTAACATCCTGCCTAAATTGAGTTAGCATTTGAAAGATGCTCTGAAATCTCTGGGTTTCCTGCATTTTGAATGTGTGGAGCAGGAGCAATGGATGGTTCCTCATCTTGTCAGCAGCACAAAGACATCGTGTCTGTGCTGCTCCTGCACTTCCTCAGCTGCAGAGCTTGAAACAGCTCCCAAACCCACCTGAAATTCAGGGGAAATCACTGTGAATGGCACTTTTTTCTCTGATGTGGGCTGCCCTCACCCCCAAGACAAGATTGCTTTTGTAGGAATGAACAACGTCATGTTTGTGCCTGTGGGAGAAGCAGATTTGTGGGCTAGACATCACTTTTTGGGCTTACCTCACAGGCAACATCTTGAATATGTTTTATCTCTTAAATAACCCTTCCTGAAAACGTGAAATGGAGGAGGGTCGTGGTACAGTTCAGATCTGTTTAAAAGTGGTTTGAACAAAGTTCTCACAGTAGGGTTTTTTCTTCTTTTCTTTCTTCTTCTTTCTTTTTTTTTTTTTTAATGTAGCATTGACTCATTTGGTGGTGTTAAAGTGCACTTTCTACTTATCCCCAGAGGAAAGTTAGTATTCTTTTAAGTGAAACTATTTTAAAAGCAGAACACAAGCCTAAAATAAGCCAGTGTTCTCTAGAGCTCTCAGAAGGTGTAGATTTATTTACTGTAGTTAAATCATAATTAGTTCTCAGGGGATAGTGTATCTTTTAAACTGCTTTATTGCCACCATATTGGTTTTCTAAATAATCAGAAACTGCTGCTCTTATATTTTGCAGTATGAACAAAAATTCGCTGTAAGTAGAAACAAATGTTTAGAATTGCTGGTTGTCACTTGCTGAAGATAGGGACACCAGAAAAATGAGCACTTGAGGAAAAAGTGAAGAAACACAAAACCTGTGTTATCAGGACTTAAATGAACTATGGCTCTGACTTACTTCAGCCCAACAGATAAAATAATGTTTTACATTATCGTTTTTCAGCCAATTATTTTTTAATATTCTAATGGGTTTGAATCAGGACTAAATGTTAACTGAAAAACTGGTGGTGCAACGTTAACATAAAATATTACCTGATATTTAAGCCTTGATTTTCATGAATGTAGCTTAGTGTTGCAGCTGATAAGCATGTGGGGTTTTTGGTTTTTTCCTTAATTGGCAGGTTAATGTTCGAGTTGCCTGAGGAGATGGGTTTAATAGCAGTGGCTGCTCGACAAACACAAGGGAAAGGTGAGTAAATTTCCTTACTTTACTAATACATGTGTATTAAATACACAAAATAGGACATTTTAAGATGCATTATGACCATTTTTGATAATATAAACCGTAGAATAAACCTGTGCTCTTCTCCTCCTGCTCAAACTGTGGATTCAAACTGAAAACCCAGAAGTTAATAAGAGACCAAAGTAAACATTTTCAGGATGTTTGGTGGCTTTTGCAGAAATGATTTAGTGGTCTCCTGGTTCCTGCCAAAAAAAGTTTTGCCAGTCACAAAAACTGCCATCACTACACTCAATGTAACACAAGTCAGAGCTCCAAATGAAAACTGAGACTGGCTTAACTGGAACAAGACTGGGGCTTGACTTGCTCTGGGATTGAGTCTGCAGGACCTGCCTGAGCAGATCAATGTAAGCAAGTCATGTTTCTTGCCCAGAAAAATGCTGGCACTTCTTTAAAAGCCACATTTATTCTACTGGAAGAGCAGAGTGTGTGGCCCAAGGAGCTTTTCCGAGCACAAATCCATGAAAAGATGATTCCCTGGCTTTCAGTGCAGGATGCTTCAGAGTTTGGATGCATTTCTGGGTGCACACAGAGCATCTTCACAAATGCTTCTCCACTTGAGCAAAGCAAGATCTTTTGAAATGTGTCTGTTAGCAGAGACCAGGAAAATCCTGGAAGCAGGGGATTTAGGACATGCTGGGGAATTGAGCAGAAGCTTGTACTTGAGAACCTCAGAACAGAATTACAGAATGGCCTGAGATGAAAGGGACATTAAAGATCATCTTGTTCCACCCCCTGCCACACCTTCCACACAACCAGGTTGCTCAGAGCCCCAGCCAACCTGGCCTTGAACACTTACAGGGGTGGGAATATTTTTAAAAATCCCTTTTTTTTTTGAAGAAAAAGCTTTGCACTTTAACCCTTTTCCTTTCAAAATTCATTTGGAAACTCCATTAAAGGACTTTCGGTACGTTCTTGGATGGATACCTTTGCATCTTTCTCTTTATTTGTTACCTACATTCACAAAGTGATGTTTTTTATAGATAGTCTTTTCTTGTGTTGAAGTTACCCTTTTTCCTCTCCCTGCCCAGGTCGTGGTGGAAATGTTTGGCTCAGTCCCCTGGGCTGTGCCCTGTCCACTCTGCACATCTCCATCCCTCTACATTCCAACCTAGGCCAGAGAATTCCTTTTGTCCAGCACCTGGTGTCCTTGGCAGTGGTAGAGGCAGTCAGATCCATACCAGGATATGAGGTATGTCCTTCTAATTCATCCCAAAATTCTTGGTTCCATTTCCACTGAATTCAGATTTTAGCTGTGTCTTTTCTGTGTGGAATGGCTGAATGTGTAACTCAGTTCTTCAGCACTAAGAAGAACCTAAAGTTAACCTTCCTAATGTTTGATTATTGATATGGTAGAAGAAATCCAATATCCAGAGGATGAATACTCTTTTTCCTGAGCTGACCAAGTGCACTACACTCATTTCACTCCTAATCTTATGAAACTTAAGCCTCAATCCTCAGCAGTAAAGACAAAGTCAATTTTGTTTGCCTGACAATGGAGTTGATTTGTTTTGATTTTGAAGGAGAATAAGGAGGAGGGAGAAATGAATAAAACTGACAAATCCTTTTCTGCTTTTTTTGTTGGTGCTGTTTCAGTGGTCACTTTATCCCTTTTAAAGGATTTTTCCAACCCTTGTTTAAGGTTGAAAACTGATTTCTAAAGCAAGAACTGAGGAGAATTGCTCTCGAGAGGGAATCAAGTGTCCTGTCATCAGTATTAAAATGAAGAACCAGTCTTCTTTATCACCTCATATATCTCCTTTTTAATGTTACCATTTCCTAATATTTGCTAACTATAAAACTTTGGTATTTTACAGAAGTAGTTAACTAAAGCATATGTTTCCTATATTACAGAAAATCAATGACTTATACACATTTACACATGAACTTTATTATAGTGGCACCCAGTAGCTTTGCTGGAGTTTAGGGTCTGTCAGCCTTTCTATTAAAACCTTCTAAATTCAGTGCTTCATAACCTGACTGGAAAAACAAAATGCTTCAGGCTAAAATTTGCAATATAAAATATTTGGCTGGAGTGGATAATTTGACCACTTGAAAACGAAGGGACCAGAGTTAGTTTTATAAAATGTGGGGATGACTGGGGAAGGAGCTGATTTATGAATGGAGGTGGTTTTACTTCTCTGTGCCTGCCCTGATGTACTGTGGCATTTTTAAATTTTATTCCATTCAAGAGGAAAAAGGTGACTGAAGTACCAAATATTGATGAAAAAAATGTGGATCAGTAATGTGTGTACTGTACTGAGCATTTGGATTGTAAAGAGCTTTCTGTGACCAGGACAGATCTGCTGAACCTGGAGGGACATCAGCCCTTGGCAGGGGGGCAAAGCAGAGTTAAGGGTCTAGACTCAAATATGTT
>VZTT01032051.1:28024-39541 GCA_013400855.1 Buphagus erythrorhynchus | reverse complement strand
TAGTCTGGCGCAGTGCTTCAGGAGAGATTGGCAGCTGGGTCAAACAAAGTCATTCCATTGGCTCCCTTCCCAGTAAGCTTCTGCTAGTATTTAGGTACTAGTGCAGCCTAGGCCCCTTTTCTCAGGGATAGCCTAACATCTGACCGCACCCTCTTTGCTTTTTAAAAAATGCCTTTTCACTCTTTAAGATAAATCCTCTATTATACAATCTGCCACTAATTGTGTGTTAAGACTGTTTTTCTCTCGAAAGCTGACGCATCCTGCTCTCAACGTGGTCTAGGAAGCGGGCTGTTACAGTGCTGGATTAATAAAAGGGGCCTTTATGGTTTGTGAAAGAATATCTCTGTGCTTAGGCAGGAAACTTTTTGATCCACAGAAAAGCCAGACGACATCTAGGTAAGGCTGTGTATCAAATCTGCTTTTATGGGAGAGTGGGGCAGCGAGCGCTGTTAATTGCAATTGCTTCAAGTTTGCATGCCCATTTTGATAAGCTTTTTAGAAAGTTTAGGAAATAGCTGCTCCTGCATCTCGAGCCCTTTCTCTCCTCCCTCCTCCTCACTCCTCCTATGCCTTTACTGCTTACAAAAGCTTGTAATGATCTGCTTAGTTTTCGCTGGAATACGTGCAGACGCTTCGCTTCTTTTTGGAGAGGGGTTTCTTGCAGAGGTGCAGAGCAAAAAAGTTCTGCTGTCGGACCCAAATGCTGTTAGAAGTGGAGTGGCTGGGGAGAATTTGCAGGGAAAGCTTTCCACAGTTACAGACTGCCTGTGCAATCATTTAAAAGTAGTTGAAAACTACTTTGAACTAACAAGGGTTTAATTACGGAAAAGTTTAACGTGGCGATGGAAGGAATATTAAGTAAGTTGTCTTTGTCTCATACTTTTTAATTTTAGTTGTTGCTTTAGCCTGTTGGGTCACATTTTTTGTCAGCGCTGAAGGCTGCCATGAATTGGTAATGAGGGCCCCTTTTGCACATGATTTTGGCACTTGGCCAAAATCAACTTCCCAAGGCAAGCTTTCTCTAAAAGAACCTGAAGCATTTTTTTGTGATTAGGAATCATGTCTGAAAGCTGCCACAACCAGTTGTGTAGGCATGTCAAAATGACTTTATACAGTATATCTCAAGCATTCGGGGGGGAGGGTCTGTTTTTTCCTCGTGTACCAAATTGTTGCTATTATCATTCTAAATTTCCGCAGCTTACGTACCTCCAAAACCAGGCTACAGAGACCTAAGGCATAATGAGGATCGTTGGTATCTTTATATTTTTCAACATGCCAAAGCAGCACTAATTTTCACATTTAAGCAAGATACAGTATTAGGGGTTGCTTAAAACACTTGTGGACGTAAAGCAGATGAATCTTTAAACTTTTAATCTCAGTAAATTATGCTCAGTAAACAGTAAGTAATGATATTTTCGAGAAGTTTCTTTGTTTGAATTGTTATGAGTGGAGCTTTTTGATATATCTGTTTTAAAAATACATGCCTGGGTCCACTGGGGAAAATTTGCAAGGAAAATCTTGGATATGCCTTTGGATTTATCCCATTTCCTTGAAATCTGGGTATGGATCTCATCTGCGAGACAGGGAACAGGAGCTGGGTAGTTCTTTGTTGTTAAAAAGGGGGAAAGGGAGTTAGTCTAAACATTAGTAAGGAGCTGCAAAAGTTCACGTTTCAAGTGTGCTCGGAGTTCTGAAATTTGTGGAGATCATCAGTGCAATAAATGGGTTATTATGCCTTGCTGATATTATATAAACAAGTTTGGCACTGTAAGTGAATACATTATTATTGAACACTTGAACGTTCTGTGAATTTACTCCGTGAATTGGAAATTAGGGACCTCCTAATACACGCTGTGTATGCTCCACTCCCAGTGTCGTTTTCACATGTGTTCAATGTAAAGACAAAACGCATTAGGCAGCACTTTAGTCAGGTATTTTTTTATTTTACATTTCTGCACTTGTGGCTGCAGGCGAGGAGTTGCTGGTTCCTTCCTATGTGTGTTGTTTATTTATAAGCAACTCCATCTTTCGGCAGCAGTATCGATATGGAACAGCCTTTTCGCACCTTCCCTGCCCCCTGCCCCCAGCCTTGATCCCTTTTGCTGCTGTTAAAATGGGCTTTACAGGTATTGTCTTTCTTCTGCTAAACTGTATTTTCTGTAAGGTGTTGGGTGTGTGTGTGTGTGTGTGTGTGTGTGATTCCTTTATTACATAATGCAAGACACAGCTACGTTGGGAGAAAGCTCGAGCTTTACAGACTCCTCAGAATCGGTACTTTCATGTAACTTGGCTGGGAGAGTTTGTTCATTGTTACAGTGCAGCAGAATGAGTTACGGGATTCAAAAGTCTCCTACAAGTTTAACTATAACACGTTATACTTGAGGTGAAAATAGGCAGACAAGATGAACATGTTGCAAAAGAATACATGGAGAACTGCAGTAAAATAAAACTCATATAGCTTAATTGGATTTTTCTGGGGCTTTTGATAAGTTTTACAACAGGGGAAAAATACGTCACTGTTGAATCCTGTTTTAATGTAAAGCATTGCCAGAAAATGAGCATACTTGGTACAAATGTAAATGTGATAGTAGAGTTTTTGCAAATCATTATGTAATTTATTTGCTGGTGCATGGAAGTAATTTCTCCTGGGTTACTGAGTTAGGTCTGTTAATTTAAAATATGCACGTACCCACCTTGCTACTGCAAAACTAACTTTAAAATGTTTTACTGTGATATTCCTGGTTTGCCTAGAAGATTTTACTAGGAAATAATGAACACATGCTAGTGTACTGCTTCTAGAGGTTTTCTATTTCGGTTGGTGAAGGGTTACGTTATAAATCACATATAAATATGTTAGTATCCAAAAACTTTGTGAACATTTTTTAAATCCAGATTCTTTTTTTCTGATAGCATGATTGAAATGTAAAGTCTAATATATGAAGAAACTAAGTTTTTCCTAAAAACTTAAAACATTATAAATTTGGCTTTTGATTGCAGACACCAAATTAGCATTTTCCTTCATGAAGAAATCTATTGTCTATATGAACATACAAAAAAGTCATGTTTTCATTAGATAAATCAGCATTCTGTATTCGTAAGTTTAAAGTTTGAAATGCACAGACACTGCATTATATTTTTAAATCCAAAACCAGTAAATTAATGTTTCTTTATAAATAGGTTAAATAAATAGGATAAATAACTGGTTAGTTACTTTTCCTGACATTAAAAAAGGTGAAAATATAAAGTATTCTCCATTGTGCCATTTTTATTTTTAACAGCCCTCAGGACTAATGTGTCTCTAGTCTTCCTACTTGGAGGGCTTTATGTTTTCTATTTGTTTGCAAACACATCATGAAAGTGCAATTATAAAGCTTAACTTCGTTGTAATTTTGTATCTCAGATTTTGCTTCATAGAAATGCTGAACTCTCAGTTACCCATTTCAGTGCAGTAAATCAATATATTTTCCATTCAGAAAACAAATTCTTGCTTTTTAGTTGGTATTTTTATTGATCATTAGACATTAATATTTCATACTTTAGTAGTGCAGAGTAAGTGGTACATATTGTTATGCTTTTGAATAAAAGTTACAAATGTATTCATAAAGTACTTTCACTTATATGAAAGAAAAAGAACTCTAAACATCGTGGATAACTTTCAATTTATTAAGAAAATATTGATCTTGAAAAAATAGCTTTATTTCTCAGTAGATTCTGCTGCGTGTTTTAAAACTTTAGAAGTGAAACAGGGCTCTTTTATTTTGTCTTATGGGTTTGTTGGATTTTTGTTGGGTTTTGTTGTTTTGTTTTTTTTTTTAGCAAGGATTTAATTCATATAAACTAAGTACTTTGTTCTATATGTTCTAAATTCCAGCAATGAGATAAATAAATTGCTGGATTGGATGGAACATAATTATTGAATTTTGGCAGAACTTCAGTGAACTCTGCCATGAAAGATTAATGTGCACAGTGTGCTCTTAGATTCTAAAGTAACAGAGTAAGATAAGGGGAGTGCATAACAGGCTCCAACCTTTGTGGTTTAGAGAAAATAGAAAACCATGGGCAAATGTTAACTTTTGGTATAAACTGCTAATGATAATGTTTTGTCATCTGGGTGATAAAAACTACAGGAGTAGACAAGAAAATCCAATTTAACACAAATTCCCTCCACTTCTTTCTTGCTCTGCTTCCCATTTTTCAGTATGAGCATAGCCACAGTTGCTCTGTGTTCGTAGGAAAAGGAGAGCAGAGCAGGCAGGGTACTTGCAGTAATGTAATGTCCTGATGGAATCCCTCCACATCCACATGTGTCGTATGTGGGTTTTTACTACAGTCACGATTTTGGTTTGTGATTATGGTGCATTGATTTCAGAATACAAGTAAAATTATGCTGGCTGGATGAAGGCTACATGGAGTCATAGTAGTGGTTGTTATTATTCCCTCTCTCTTCTTTCTCTACCAAACCTTGATTGTTTAAAACGTTTGCTTCAATTGACAATTTGTGGTTATAATCACAAAATCTTATTCCTCTTGGCTTTTAATTAATTACTGCACCCATATAATGTTTTTAATTGAGAACAAAGATATATTGTCCTGACAGTCAGGCTCCCTTGGCAGGACCAATAGGATTACAAAAACTTTTTATTATTTTCAGTCAGTTTGCTATAGGGGAGAACAGGCACGACATCCACCCTGCTCTGGGGAAAGCGCTGCCGCTTTGCCGACTGCTCCCTGCTCCTGGGAGCAATCCCTCTGCCTGCTCAGCCTCTCCAGAACCCTGATCCTGAGCCCACATGTTTTCTCTTCCTCAGAAATGTGCAGCAGCCTCTGGCCCTGGAGCTGGTTTTCCAGGAGGGATTGGCGGCACGATGGGCAGGCTCCAGCATGGCTGCAGGCACAGGGACTGCCTGGCTGGCTGGGCATGGGGATATGGCTCAGTGCACCCAAAATGCCTGGAATCACAGGGAGAGAGGCAGGGAGGATGCGTGGTAGGATTTTCCCTCTGTTTGCTCCTTGCTTCCAGACTGTTAACCTGCTGCTAAGGCTGAGTGTGCTCGGCTCAGTGTTTTAAAATGGCAGGTATCCAGAATCTTGGATATATTTCGTGACTTCAAAGACATTTCTTCTCTCCTTCCTGGTCACATCCTTAAGCTCATGATGACAGCATTATGAGTTAAAGAGTTTTATATATATATATATGTATATAATTAACTATAGTATATCTATTTATATATAGAAAAAGTATCACTATTTATATATTTATATAGTTAAAGAGGTATAAGGGCAAGGGACTGATCCAATGCCCATTGCAGTCAGCAGAGAGAATCCCCCTGACTACGAATCCCACACCCTGTGACCTGGCTGCTCTTCCCCCTTAGTTCCTGATGGCACCAGCATTCCCATCCTACTCAAGCAGCTTCCTTGTCTTCACTGGCACTCCTCAAGGAGGAAGGTTTACTGAGTAAAAGGCTTGAATGTGCCTTCCTTGTGTTGTAAAGAAGCAGTCTGAGTGCTTATTTTGGCTATTGACAGTCCTTTCCCTTGTTTTACTCCCCTTCTGGAAATGACTCTTGTTCCTGACCGTGATTTATCAATTCATATCACCATTTCAAGTGGAGTTCAGTATGTGCAGCTACCTGTCTTCTAGTGTATCCCCATTAAAATGCTGCATTAGTGTATGTCCATGATGAAATGAATTTATATTCTAGGCCTATTGTTTTGATAATCAGGCACAATTTTCTTTCAGTAAGGTTGATTTCAAGATACCCTCATCTTCAAACAAAAAAAGGATACTTCTATCTTTTTTATAAAACCACGGAATGCTTCAGTCTTTGTTTGCCTTATAAATGTGTTTAGTTGGAAAACCTTTAACAAGTTATATTCAGAGTGTGTCTGTATTTTAAAGTAGACAATGATCCTTTTTTCTTTTAAGTAATTCACAGAAGTGAGCATTGTTTTTAGAAATGTGAAAATGTTACCCCAGATAACTAAAGAATAGTAGTAGTAGGAATATTGTGCCTTCTTTGCATGGCTAATAAACGTATTCACAGTGTGAAATCAAGTTATGCTTTTACAGCAGTAGGCTTATGGGCTGTTAAAATACTCAATCTTAGAATATTATATATATTTTTGCAAAAGTTGTACATACGACCCAGTGAACACCCCCTACATAACTTTAATGCCTAAGAGTCGGCCGAATGCTGAAGTGCCTGCCAGGTGTGGCGTGTGGGGCTCTGAGATGACCAGACAAAAAGGTGCATTAAAGCCAAGCCTGCAGCTTTGCAGAGCAGCAGCTCCCAGGGGTGCTGAGCTGGGGCACCGGCCCCGCTGCCCCGGAGCAGCTGCGCAGAGCAAGGCAGGAGGGAGGGCAGGAGCCAAGCCAAGGCACTTGTGACTGCACAGAGCATTTGTTCTGCCTGGTGGAGAGGGAGCACAGCGCCTGGTTTGGGATCTGAGCTCTGCTCTGAGCCCCTCTCAGCCTTTCTCTGTCTTTCAGCTGAGATCTCAGAGCCCTTGGCAGAGCGTGGAGAAGTTCATGTGGGCATAGCACTGGGAGAAGACTCAGGATCCTGTGAGGAATCCTCTGAGGATCCTTCATGAGTTACAGAAAAATTTAACACCTGAATTATGAAAATGCAGAAAATATGAGACAGGTGAATGTGGATTCTTAGACATATAACTGTGTGGAAACTTTTCTTTCAAACATGGTAATGGATTACTAAGCAATATAAATTATACTGAAGAGATGTTTGGGTGCTTTTTAAGTTACCTGTACATTGTGCAGGTCAGCAGAGCAAATTATCCTAAAACATAATCTGTAAAATGGCCTACCTTGCGTTTTACAAATTTGCACATCCTGGTATTCATTTCTGAGGAGTCTGTCCCTGGGCATGCCACGTCTCCCAAGGGCTGAACGTTACAAAAGTTTGACCTTTCCCTTCCACTGGGACATATAAAATCTTGCATGTCAACATTACAATCTTCCAAAATATAGAAAGAGTGTTGTGAAGAAGAAGAGTTTTGCAGATATCTGAAACTTTTTTTGTTTTTTTTAATTGTGAGAAATGAGGAACAGAGATGTAAAGACAGCTCTTATACTGGCAAAACGGAGTAGGGGAGAAAGGTTTGAGTTTAGAAAACCCAACCAAGTCATGTAACTCACAATGTTTGCAACCTATGAAAATATTGATGACAGAATTGAAATTGCGTTATGCTGGCAGATCACAGCTGAAATTGCTTTTTGTGGTCTCAGAGCATGGCTGAAGCAGCAGAGTATTTGACTAAAATACCGCTGTATTAATAGAAGGAAAGAAACAAGTACCAGAAAGGAATTCCAATACTTACAAGGTATCTCATTTGGGGACATGCATTAGTTTGGTAAATTCCAATTCCCAGACTGGCAATAATGATTGTTACTGTATACCTTTTATGACTTTCAGAGCAAGAGAAGCCAACCTGAGGAGCTTGCACATTGTGATACCCTCAGTGGTAAGTACCCTAACTGCAATCAAGTTTATTACATTTTTGTAGAGTGGAGGCCTTTTCAAGACCACACTTGATGCAGCTTAGTCGCACAACAGCTTCAAATGGCATTCTGGAATAATAGGGCAGTAATGTGATACAGTCTATAATGAAAATCAGTGTAAAGCACAGGTGGTTGCAAGCATTTGTGTGGTCAGATATAAAACCTTCGCTATGGGTACAAGCTACTGCTTTCCCACTTGAGGAAAGTATAATTAAAAGTGGTTTCCAGATGTGTTGGCACACATCTGCTGTTTTTGAAAGGGAATTTTGCAAATACAAACTGAACTGTATTGCATTCATCGTTACAAAGCTGCTGATGGTTTTTCAGGTAATAAAAATATTGGAGGCATCAACACTCCCACTGTAAAACTGAGGTGTCTTTTTACAACAGCATTTTGTGTTCACATTGTGTTCTTAGGATTTTCTGTGAGTAGTTCATAGCTGAGCTGTGGCAAAGATGCAAAATTTTTCTGGGCAAAAATTAACACTTATTTCATGAAAACATGAGAATTGATTCCTTGCTAGTAATTTTGTTTTTTACTGGGTAGATGTAATAAATTTGTATGGTTTTGCTTGTTTTATTTCAGTGCAGTGAATAAATGATATTGTAAAACATTAGGATTCAGTTTCTTTAAACAAATTTTCAAGCTGTGGTAGTAATTAGGAAACAAGGAAAAATATGATATGTTGAAAATAGACCTTTAATTTTGCTTCACACAGAAAGCAGAAAAAACTCTACTTATAGGCTTCCATGATGCATCCTAAGTTGAAATATCTATAAGAAAACAAATCAGAAAAAAAAATTAGAAAAAATGATAGATTTTAAAATATTGCAGTGAGAAGATTACAGATCTTTTGTTTTAGCTAAATAAACAACCTGTTTGTCCTAATATCCCACTAATTTTGGTAAAGCTTGTGTTTGCCCTGGAAATGTTTTTATTAAAATAAAATCTCTGTTTCAGAAGTAAGTTTTTGTGGTTCCAGAAGTTTTAGTTACTGCTACTGCTTGGAATAAGCACAAGGAAAGAATGTTGTGCCTGCCACCTTCTTACTGACTCTTCTAGCATTGCAGAGGTACTCATAACTAAAATTTTGAGTTGGTTTTGAAAAGAAGGAAGGATATGATCTACTAGTCTGAGGGTGTTGGACTATTGGCCAGACTGCTAAATGATGAGAGAAGATTTTTTAGGATGTTCTGTGTAATATTGCCACACCTTTGCACATATTTTCTTTATTTGCTTCCACAGATGTGGCTTGTAGTCTCCCTTTTCAAGTGAGAGTCTAATCCTTAGCAATTATATCAGGGAAATACTGACACTGAGTAAGTCAAATGGATTTCTGGATATTTCCTCTCAGTTGGACTCTTTCATACAGCAGTTGCTTTTTTCACTTACATCTTTCTATCTTGACTAAGCAGAATCTAAAATATCTTTTTAAGTGTGTAAATGTCAGTATAGCTTGCAGAACATTTAGTCAGAAAAATGGCCGCTGAGATCAAATAATTTTTAATATAAAATTTAACATATTGTCTGTACTTAAGTTTTTGCATTAGCTTTTCTGTCTGACACCTTTTAAGTTCTTACAAAGGCATTGATGGATTCAGTGAGGGATGCAAAAAGCAACCTCAGCAGCAAATTGCTCTGTGTGTTTGATTTTTCTGGAATAACATAATAACTTGCTGTGGTCCTGGTGCTGCTAAACAAGAGTGCTCTGGCTTTAACAATTTCATGCCTCTGAGACAAAGAGTCCAGATCAGCTCATTGCATCTGCTCTGTGAATGGGGGCTTCTTGAGGATGCAATGAAATGGATGACAATCAATAAGAAGGATATTAATAATGTCATAGTTAAAATGCTGATTTCATCAATACTGCTAGTACATCTGACCTTTTTCTTTTAATGCATATACATTGTGATAGCTATGGTATATTATAAATGTTCTATTGTGGCATAAAGACTTCAAATTTGTGTTTCCAGAGACGGTTTTACAAGGATGTATTTACTAACACATACACATACATTTAATATTAAACCACATTTAAATTGCTGTTTGCCCAGAAGATAGGATTTTAGCACTGAGCCTTTATGTTTTGGGTATTTTTCTGGCAAAATGCCATTTGACATGAAACTTAGAAAGGTCTAAAAGAATACAGACATTCAGATGTGAAAATGTGCAGAATGAACACTACCTGGCACTTAAATTACACTCTGCTGCAATTAAGACTTGTTAGTAGTCACTCCTCTGAACCCTGGCCAGACCCTCACAGTTTTGTTCATAACCATTTTGTACAAAGGGTCAGTTTCCACAGAAGGTCGGGTGGGTTTGACAAAAGAAGTAGCTTTTTTTTCTAAAAAAAAAGATAATAAAAAAAAATTATTTAAATGTTGGGGAAGTTGCATCCTTGGCAACTACAGATTTTTGACTGCTTTATTCACTTTCCTATTATTTGAAAAGTAAAATGCTGCCCTGAGTGGGGGAGATGCAAGATGCAGAAAAGTGTTTTGGGTCTGTGCATCAAGGGGCATGAAAAAGACAGTTCACTGGATGGCAAAGGTGCTGCCTTGACCCATAGATGCAGGAGACAACCCACAAAAGATGTATCAGCCCTCAAGGGCAGCAAACCTGTCCACTGTAGCTCAAACAGATGAGGCACTGCTCCTCTGGGGTATAAACCTCTTCCAGACATACAGAACAATTCTATGAGAGGCCAGGGAGCTGATGACTGTCAGTGGAGAATCTGTTACATATATATGATACCATTGCTACAATGCATTGCCAATTTGGCAAGGATTTCCTCTTCTGAACATCTATATCCTGTTTTTGGATAGTACTCCAGATTCAACAAGTGCAGTGCTCTCTATTCCACTCAGAAAAAGAATTGAGAGTCCGTGCTTGATGCTGCATTTTATCTCTGCTTATTTTTTTTTTAATTCTTTTTTTGTCTTGGGCCTTAAACTGGTGATATTAATATTTTCTTGTAAATCAGGAGTATTGTCAGCACTTTTTATGCCTCCTAGATACCCATTCTTCAGCTTAAATTAAAGACTTCTGGCTGTGGCTTCACAATCAGTTGCTATAAGAATATGGTCTGTAATGTTAGAAGTCTTGGCTAAGGCCTTGGAAAGACTAAGCCACAGGGGAAAAAAAAGAATACTCTTTAATATTAAGACTGATTTTCAAAAAGTATGTCCCTAGGATGAAAAAATTCACGGAGGGGAAAGACACATTCAAAATATTGCTAAAATAATCAAACATTTTGATGAAATTACTTTACAGAACTTGAAGACAGATCAAAAGTAACTATCATGTGTGTCAAGATTTTTTTTTTAAGTTTCATAACTTTCTGATCTCTGAAATAGCAAAAAGATAAACTATCATTTATCTTATAAATAAAGGTCAAGGGGAAGATGAACCAGAACAAGTTATATTGAATATATTATAATATTTCATTCTGTCTTGTATTTCTACATCTATATTAGTCTTTGGGAGAAAGAAAACCAAAAAGATAATTTTGAACTTTAAACCAGAACTTTTTAATATTGAAAATATTTAAATGGAATATTTAAGCAATTTCAAAACCCTCTCTGCTTTTTTAAATGACAAGTAAATCGACACATTTCCTTGTAAATAATTTTGTTTTTAAGAAGCAGCCTTTTTTTGAGGCAAAATTGTCTAAAATAGCTCCTGCTTACTCTATCATGTGACAAATACATATTTTGCACTTCTTGAATTATTGTGCTTGTAATTTTGTACAGTGGTGTAATGGGAAACATTAACTAATTATCAGTTTAAGCTGTGAGTTTTCACGTTCATTCTTAGAGAATGAAGTACATGATAGTAGAAATATATGGAAAATTTAGTTTCAAAGGCTCTGGCTGTGGATAAACCTCATGTGCTCGTGGAAATAAGCTGAAACCATCAGAAGTGGTGTGCTTAGTGATTTACTTGAGTAAATTTACTTGAGTGTTACACCATTATAAATATATTATATTAATAT
>VZTT01032051.1:1323-16267 GCA_013400855.1 Buphagus erythrorhynchus | reverse complement strand
TATATAATTATGTAATTTTTCTTTATGGCTTTGATTTGCAATTATTTTATATTTCAGCATTTAGTGTTTGCAAGTGTGACTTTGTATGAGCAGCAAGAAGGGAAGGGAAGGTAAGGGAGTTTTCTGTGCTGTTTAGGACCCCAAGAGAATTCATCCCAGGACAGACTTTCCTCAAGGGATTTGCCAATGAGCCCAGCTGTGGGCAGCCTGAGCAGAGGCAGACCCTCTTACCTGTGCATGGAGGCTCTGGGTTTTGTTTCAATTCTTTTTGGATGTTGCACAGTTTGAGTTCCAGATCTTGATTTTGATAGATGTCTGCAGAAGCTTTGTGTGCCCATAGACTGTAAGAAACAGCTTTAAATACCATTCTACTTCAGTAAACAATTAATGGCTTGGCCATCAAATAATTTGCCAGTCCCCTCTGAATCCTTGGTGCATTTACTTCACCAACCTTCCTATAAGTGTTGGATTGCTGGGTTTTCCTTTCCACAGAGCCATTTCTCCACCTGCATCTCTACTTGGACTTCTCTCTTTCAGCTCCACAGACCCCTTTCTTTTGGGGTATCTTTTCAAGACTTAAGAGATTGCTAAACCAAAAGGAAAACCTCCTGTCACTCTTCCTAACCCCTGTGCCCCACCTCTGAGCAGAGGAGTCCCATTCACAGACATATCTCTGGGTGCTGCCCATGCATCACTGCTGTACACCAGGGAAAACTCTTTCCCTTACCCTTCCCTCAGTACCACAGGGCTTTTTGACACTGTTGGCAAGGCGCTTGTCTCTGTTACTCCATTGTTGTGGCACAGCCTACCCTACTGAAAATACATCCTTGCAAGATGTTTGCTCCCTTTAGCCCTTTGAAAATGCCTCTGGATTAAGAATTTACGCAGCTACAGTGTACTTGTATTAGGCATATAATTTTCTGGGGTAGCCAAAATGAAATGCGCTTCTGTATATTCCATCTTCCCCTACCACAGTGTAGCAAGAGCAGGCTGCAGGGTAGCATTGTGTGTCTTGGTGGCCACACAAGCACTTGGTATTCACTGGAGACTTGGAGGTACGACAGCTGCATATAAATATGCATAGTTGGAGAGATTCGTGCTTGTGCCTCGCTCTAGGGCTGATTGGCTGTGCTGCTGCCCCTGCAAATCAATGAGTGCTTCCCTCGTCTATCAGCTGCTCCCTTGCTTGGAAGCAGACAAAATGGTTTTAAAACACCAACAGCCCACAGAGGGCTCCTGAGTGAGGGAGACTTGTTTGCTACAGCACTCAAAACATTTCCCTGAATCTACAGTAGCTCTCAGTAGATGAATTTAGCACTCAGCAGATTAATTTAGCTCCCAGTGTGCTGGATTTAGAAAGAAAAACTAATATAGATGAATACATTCTGTACAGCCAGCATATTTTGTTTTGCAACAATACACATGTCTTATTTGAACTGCAATCTGGTTGGAAAGCATTTTGCGAATGGTGCATTGGTCATAAAAATGAGTCATGCTTGCTCATTTTTTAAAAAGCTCTCATCTACTGCAGATTGAGGAAAAAGGTATTGAGCAATTCACTGGAGAAATTATTGGAATTTCAGCCATCTCTGATGAGTTCTGGGCAGATTTTAAGGTAGACTTTCATATTATGTGGCAAAAAAAAGTAGCAGCTTTCTCTTTGTTACCTGCATATCTCAGTGTGTGATGTGCACCACCTTGCTCATGGTGGCTTGGCTCATCTGCCTTGTGGGCAGGTTTCCTTGGAAGAAAACTGAGGGCTGGAAGCTGAAGATATGGCTGTTGGGAAGAGCTTGAGTAGGATAAAATCAAGACACAAAATCCATTGTTTCATGACTTCATTTTAACCTTTAGCTTTCTTCTTTAACCTGGAAATGTCACAAAGAGAGTGGGACTAGATTGCGTATGTATGATAACAGGGCGGCTACTTGCTTATAATAACAATAATGTTTACTATCTCAGGAGCTAGGAAATTGAAAAAAAAGATAAAGATATAAACTAAAAATATATAAAAAAGAAAAAAAAAACAGCAGCTGATGAGATCATTTGAACAATTTCATTTGAACATAAAATGGTCAAGGAAATGAAATGAAAAATGCTGTGATATGACAAGCTGGATTTCAAAAATATTATCCTCAGTAAATGAGTATCTTATAGGAAAGACTATCTCCCAACACAGCTTCCAGAGCTTTCCTTGACAAAGTATTTCCACTACCAGCAGCAGAATGATAGTTATAAAACATTCTTTCAGTCTCTCAACATTTTTAAAAGGAAAAAAAGCCCACATTAAAGAATGGATTGAAGAGCAATAACTCCTTTCAATTGAGTTGGTGCTATACAGTGCAGATCTAATTTACTCGGGAGGTTCTCTACTGCTACCATGATGACTGCTTTATAGTAGTGATTCCCAATCCTATTTAATCAAAGGACTACTGAACCTTTTGGAGAACACAAACCAAAGACTTTCCTCTTAATGATAGTGCAGTAGTTTTACCAACAGATAAAAATGAAGCAAAACTTTGGAAGCTCTTACGAGGTTTGTTTTCTCCACTTTTTTGTGTACTGCCTTGCATGTGCAGAGATATGCATATGTTTTGTTCTCTGTTTTTAAATCCTACAATATTTTTGGAGTTTATCTTGTGATATCTTACAGGCTAGCAGCAGCTTTTAGCCAGTATGTCGAGGAGTGCTGCAAGGAAGACCACAGAAGGCTGGAGGTCTGGTTCCTATGCTTGCCAGGAGCCTTGCCCACCAAACCACAAAGCATTCTGTGCACAGATGCTCTTCCTTCTAGATGGTAAATTCTGCTTTCAGTAAGAGACTGCAAAGTGGAAATCTCTCAGGCATCATGTGGGATTTTACCAGTTCTCCTGTGAGGAGGATAAGGCAAAGTGGTTCACATGCAGGACAGCAGTGGCTCAGTGGCTTACCATGCCTCCTGGCTCCTCTCTTCCAGGAGGAGTGGGAAAGTACTAGGAGTAAATCCTCCTACTGGCAGAGTGAGCATCCACTAACCCACATGGACTTCACTGGGAGCTGCAGGAAGGGGCTGCAGAGGGATTGGCACCACACTGCCCTGGCAACCCCTTGCCCCTGGCCTTGCCCCTGCAGCCCCCAACCCCAGTGAACAAAGGATGAAGATGCAGAAGAACAAAGGATGAAGATGCAGAAGGCAAGAATTGTTCTAAGGGGGGAGCAGCAACGTTTGGGTCACACTGGAAACAAGGAGAGACTTCTGCTGACTGAGGTCCAGCTTTTTCTTGGTGCTAGTTTTGAGTCACACAATCTTTCCTTTTCCTTGCTTCTGTTAAGGTGGTTTTGTAGATAAATAGGAATCACGGAAAGCAAATGGTAAGTCACGAAGATGCAACTATACTTCTACAAGGACTTTGTGAGTGCTGCAAGGCAAGAAAACATACCCTAGAGCACTAGCCTGTGCAAATGTATTGAGGGGGGATTAGTAGTTAGTTTTACTTTCAGTAGTCTGAGATTTTTGCAAATGGACCCAGTTGCAGTGTCTTTGCCATGGAACAACACCAGAGCATCCTGCTGCTGCAAATCCTTACCTTCTACAACCCACTTCATTCATCTCCTCCTTTCAAGGCTTTTTGTGTTCTTGGCAACAGCTACAGAGGAAATTAAAGGCTTTACTTCCAGACTACTTTCAAACATGGAGGCCAGTTTCTGAAAATCCAATCCTAAAAGTTTCAGATTTTATTGTTTTCTGTGCTTCCCTGCCAAGATCTCCTTGCTGTGGGAAAATACTGCCATCTGTAAGATATATCAAACTAGATATATTTTAGTGTGTTGGTACTTGAGAATACCATACGCTCACCCATGGCCTTGTTATGGTTTAAGATTGTGCCAGACTTCATGAAATGCAGGGCCTTGTTTTAAATGTTTAGTTGGTTGGGTTTTTTTCTCGTTTAGTTCAGTGTGGCCCAGCTTAAAATTTGCTGCTTGGTACACATCCATAAGTTGGGCCAATTTCACCTAGATCTATTATACATAAATGAGCATTGTGGCTCTGATATGTACATGGAATCACGGGATAACATATATTAGTAGAATTGACTTGTCTTTACATTATAAAAGTATGACGTGTCTCCAGCAGTGCACCAGTGATGCTCCTATAGATGCTCATAAAGAATAGTTGCTGCAATAATATTTATAGAAGTTAACGGATCTCAAAACTTCCTCTTGATCATTACAGTAATATTTATACTTTTATACAAAAACAGTTTCATGATAATATTAAATGATTTAGGAACACAGTTATTTCTTCCCTGGAGCACAATTGGCCATTTCTTCCTATTTCGGTGATATAATTTTAAACTGCTATTTTCTGCATTCTTGATATTGCTCAGTAGGTTATAAATGATAAAATGAACTAGATAAGAGATGTTTCAGCTGTGCACAAACCATGCTTTGTTATGGGAACAGGGCCAAACAACCAATATGGATTAAGTGTTTAAAAAGACTCCCCATTGTTAGGTATTATTTTCAATTTATCTTAAGAACTTAGAGAATAAACAATAAACTAAAGTTGACTAGCTCAATAAATGGGATGTAGAAAGTATTTAGTATCAGCAAAGCAGATATCCTGTTTAATGAAGTTACTGCTATTTAGAAAGAATAGTTGGTTTGTTTTGAAGTTCATATAAGCTTGGATATAGAAGTTTTACAGTTTTAGTCCTAGGAAACAGAAATTTTGTTTAATGAGGAACAAAAACATTTTATCTCCTGAAGTCTTACTGGTTCACTGGAAATAATTTTTATTTATCATTTTGTCTGCATTAGGCCCATGATTTACAAGCAGTGTTTGCCTTTATCACCTTTTCCTCTTCATTCTCCTGTCTCTTTCCCTTACTTCAGCAGACTTACCTGTCTGATAGAGATAATAATTTGTAATAACTCTATATCTGAGGAGTTGTACTGGCAGTCATAACAGCTACCTCTGGCTGCTATCTCTGTGTAGGCAGTATTTCTTCATGATATAGTGGAGCTATCTCATTTAAACAGACTCAGGTGCAGGGAGAAGATCCCAGTCTTCAGTAAATAAAGTGGGTATCACTGTCCTGAATACAGCAATGTTTAGAATTGTTATTTTTTTGCTCCATATTTGATGAAATCTTTGACAAAGGGTGTTGAACAGTATGGTGTAATGGGAAGTAATTTCCCAAGGAATTAAGAAGAAATAAGATGGTACTGAAAATAGCATGAATTTCACAGTTGCTTTGGAATTCTGTACACAAACCACACATAGCATTTTTCTTTATTTTTCCCTTTTATTCTTCCTTGGGTTTTTTTTTTTTTTGTTGTTGTTGTTTTGCTTTGTTTTTATTTTTTTTTCTTTTCTTCTGCATATGTTAATAGCTGTAGGAACATCAATTTTTGTATCAAAGACTAAGATATGCTGCACACAGAAAAATGCTACTGGCTAACCAGTTTCTGTCTAAAGGTGTAAAGGGGGAGGGAAAAGACACTCCATTTTTTGCTTTCAAGCCAGCCAAATAGCTCATCTATGCACAGAACATTCCAAGGGCAGCAGGAGAAAATCTAAATGCATAAGGTTTGCTGGACTCTTATCACTCAGGAAGTGGGAGGAAGAGTCTTTAGATTGGCATTCTAGTCTGGGTTATCAGAGACTTAGTCGTGGTTCCTGAGTTATCACAGATATCCCAGTGTTAAGTAGCATAAGTAGTTTTCCTATGCCTCAGTTCTCCATCAGGTAAAAATAGGGATCTCTTACAGGGCTGTTGTGGGCATAAATACCTAAAGCTTGTTAAGTGCTTGGCTTATTCAGTAATGAAGCTTGTCTAAGTACCTCAAAGCACAGTTTAGGCTGGAATGTGTATATGCTGTATCCATGCACCAGGGATCCATTAATATCTTGGAAGACAGTGGCCCAATGCACCTTAGAGGATGGAAATATAAGCAATGCACTGAACTGCTCATGTGTAAGAATCAAGAGACACTTCTTGGCGGAAGGCAGTTCTTTGAGATGTGGCTGGACATGACCTTAGTAGACAATTATTGAAGCACTTGGTCCAAGGAGATGCCAGGGAATGAGAGAAATCTCTTATGAAATTCTCCATTGAGAGAAGAGGAGGTGGAGGAGCAACAGAAGCAAGTACTTTATAAGAGAGAATATTTCTAGAATAGATGCTTCTATTTGGAAGTCAAGCATACAGGACAAAAAATGGAAGAGAATCAGGCAACAGGATATAACAACAGAAGGATTTTTCTTCTGGTAGACTATATAGCTCAAGATATAACTGAGGAGCTGGAAAAGGAGAGGAAGAATATGTTGGAGAAGAGAGAGAGACTAACAGTAGCAGCTACTGAAATATTGATGTCAATTTATTGTATTTAACTAGTGAAATGCTAATGTTGTGGATGAAGTTGTGCAGAGGAGGACATTGCAGAAGGATCAGAAATCAGAAGATTTATAGTTTGCATCAAAGAAAAACATTTTGTGTGAGAAGATTTCTGTATTAGAATAGCCAGAAGAAGAATAATTATTGAAATACTTCTCTCCAGCTGAAAAACCTCTGCAGGGAATCTGTGTGTTTTAGCAGAGGGAAGGAGGGTGCTCTAGAGATAACAGAGCTCTTTCAAGGTTAAAGGCAGAGGTCACGGTGGTGCTGTAAATTCCACCAGCTCCAGTTGTCTGTGCTGGGCCCCAGGAGGAGACCTCGGGCTGTCCATGGGCGCCGGAGCCACGGCTCCTTCCTCGGGCAGGACAGTGCAAAGTGCACCGCCAGTAAGTGCTGGGCCATGGAGGCAACAGGTTCCTGATGTAAAAATAGTTATGGGTGGGGGATGTGGCTTGTGTGGAAAAATACTGGGAGATGAGGCAGTCAACAAAAGGGAAAGCAGCGGGAATACCGAAGCTGTACCGGGAAAGATGGGCTGGAATTTTTCTAAGAACAGGTATCAAAATGTTAAGATAGAGAATAATCTTTAGGATAAAGTGTAAGTAGAGAGAGTAACTGACTGGATTTGGAAGATGAAATTTTTCGAGAATTATTTTTGAGAATCTCAGGGATTAGAGGTTTTATTCCTTGTTTTATGCTTTTCTTTGCTTTGCTAAGACCATTCAGTTTCATAGGAAAAAAGCAAAAGTACAGTGTGACATGTCATCCCATCTCACCTCCTGTGTAACACTATATTCAGATAGACTTGCTAGCTGAGGTTTTTATTTGGTTTGTTTGAGGGGGTGAGCAGCAAACAGAATATAAATTTCTCCTGTTTAGACACACTAGTGAAAAAATCAGCAATTTGGTGTTTAGCTGTCAGGTCTACATACTGTTCCTGTACAAACCTTGTTTAAGAGGGATTTAAGTAAATACAAATGAAGTATTCAAAGCATAAAACATCTGGAACATTTTAAAGATGCACTGAAGCATAATGTGATTATTTTCTATTGAGCTAATTATACCTATTATGAATTTTAAAAAATTCCACTTTGCAGCCATTGTTATGTAACTTGTGGCTTTTCTGTTCTTTGAAATTCAACTTTCTATTGATGTGGTATATTAAAAATGTTACAAGACAAATTACAAAGCTCAACTGAAATAACTCCAAAAATCTTAACCAGGTTATTCTACTAGATAAATAATTAATATAGTGCTTACTGTTCTGCATTTTTTCTTTCTTTATTTTTTTTTTAATCAAAAAGAAATGCTAATGTAATAAGCCAGGACTGAGCAGGATGTGTTTGTTTTTTCTGGTGTATGGTTTAATGGAGTTTCTCTGCACCTATAGTGAGGTATGTGAGATCAGTTTGTGAGCTACTATTCCTGTGTAGTATTTTGTATTCACCAGTCTGGAACAGGGTATTTTTTCCTCCTAATAGCATTTGGATGAGGGGTTTCTCCTCCACGAGGGGACACTTTGGACCCTGGAGAAGCTACAGGGGACAACAGCAAAGCAGAAATCTGCTGTTTTCCTCCTGGAGGGAGATGAAGAGGGTTATTTCCAGGAGAGTTGCCTGGCTGTAGATCTGCTCTGGGTGCCCCACAAAGTAGCTGCCACAGGGAGAGAGCTGCAGGGGATGCTGGCTTGGTGGGAGGTGTGGATGTGCCTTCCAATCCTCCTCCAAATGCAGTGGAGGCTTTACTCCTCTCTTTTTCTGCTAGAATGGGTTTGCAGTGCAATTCAACCCCTAGCAAATATATTACAATCAATACTGGTTTAAATATTTTAGGAGTAAAAAAGGCTTAAAATACTTTGTCCTTTCTTTTTGTAGCAGTGAATGAAACTACTGCTAAGAAAATGAAAACAGTTATATAAGTTTTGTGTTGATAAATCGATCATTGCTTGGGTATTATTGTAGGAATCTGACCACAATTAGCAAAGCCAATGTTTGAGTCTTGTTTTACCCTTAATTTGTGGATTGAAGTGAGCTTGAAGCCTTACAGAGTAGATCTCATTGGGGAAAGATGAGTTAAGTTTTTACCCCCAAATCAGTCATAATTTGCAAAAAACTTGAAGAAGTCTAATTCATTGAATAAAATGTTAGATTCATTTTTCTGTATTATGTTTTCGAGGCAACCATTCACAAAATAATTGTTTTTTAGAAATTTGAAAATCCGTATAATGAAAATCACTCTAAATAATTTGTGATTTTTATCACACAAATGCATGAGAAAGAGAGAGAGAAAGAGAGAGAATGAGAGAGTGAGAGAGAAAGAGAAAGAAAGAGAGAAAGAGAGAAGGAAAGAAAGAAAAGTAAAGAAAGGAAAGAAAGAAAAATAAAGAAAGAAAAGAAAGAAGAAGGAAGGAAGGAAGGAAAGGAAGGAAGGAAGGAAGGAAGGAAGGAGTTTGGTTTGGTTCCTCTCATACCTTAGTATTTACCTGAAATATAAAAAATACCATGAACACCTTTTTTTGGCCTACAAAATTATCCAGTCCAGGTTCATTAGTATCTGAGGTAATGGTAGGTGACTTCTTCATGGTTTTTTTTAATTAAATATGACTTCTCAGTCTTTTCAGATTAACACTGTTCAGCTGGAAACATGCATTTAAAAAGGGGTAATTTTTTTTAAACATTTAAATTCAATGATTTTCAGCATTTTTGATGAAATTTAGAGGATTTTGTTCACTATTTTTGCATGCACTTATTACCATCTCTAGTATTATTAACCTTTTCCTCCTGAAATGTGTAAGTTTCTTAGTAGAACTACCAGTGTCCTAGGAGCACTGGGGGCACCCTGGGAACACTTGCTGGGTTCAACTGGTTGTATTCTAGGGAAGCACTACGGATAAAAACTGGGAAAATAAACGTCATGACCCCAGGAGGGATGTATCATGGTATATCTGAACCTACCTTGAGAACGGGAATCTGATTCCAAGCTGGAAAGCTGTGGGTAGCTGACACAGGGCTTAAAAGAGTTGCATGCTGAAAGGCAGGAATTTGCAGCTCTCAAAGTTCACTGAATATATTTGTTATTGTGTTTGTAAGCAGCCAAGTGTGTTGCTGGTGTAAGAAGGTGTATGAAGCCCATTCCAGTATTATATAAAAAAAAAAGGCTATAAAAACACAGTGCACTGAAATCTGTGCTGTCCTGAAATGTCTTGATGCTACCACAAAGGTATTCAACTGCCATGTTTCCTGTTTCCACAACTTTTTTAAGCAAGCATCTAAACTGTTACATTTATTTTATCCATGGTTAGGTGGAGGATGTACAAAGCCATTTTTTATAGGAAGATTTGAGTCCGTAATAAAAGAATAAGGTTGATTTTAATACTTACAAAGATTCTTACTTTAATTATCTAGTGTGCATTTCTGTGGGCCCTCTGTTATTATTTCTTTTCCCTTTTTCACATAAATGGATGTCGAACAGGATGGAAGAAGTTCAGGCATTATAATGCGCATTCCAGGATTGTTTGTACTGAGCTGACTTTAATGTCTACAGGACTAGGATCAGAAAAGCAAGTTTAATTATATACAAACATCCAAGAGCTATAGACAAGAACTCCAACTACTGATAAATGTAACCCCAGCACTGATGAGTGTTGCAAACTAAAGATCCCCCAGAAATCCAGTAAATGGCATCTTTGTTCCTAACCCATGACTTTGTAGAAGTACTGATACTTCGGTTTAAAAATTAACAATGTGGACCTGAAGTGAAAATAATACTTTGAAAGTGAGGATGAAACAAACTCTTCCCTTTTCATCTTTCCCCAATGATTTGCAGGCAAACACCACCCCAGGCAACTTCCGAACTTCCATAATTGCATTGAATTCCATGTTAATTGGGCTTTTCTCTTGCTTTTGAGTTCATTCTTGAGTAATGCCTGCATTATAATAATTTGTGTGCCAACAATAAATGTAGAGATTTAATAGGATGAAGGCTGTGGCTCCATATAAAGATATTTAGCACTTAACTCCCATTGAAATCAATACCTTTCCAAATCTCGTTATGACTTAAAATTAATATGCATAAAATAGGATTATTATTAAATGTTTGAGGGATAGAAAGATAATAAAAACACTGTTTTCCTCTAAAGGGATTGTGAAAATTGTATCTTTAGAATTGTATGATAATTGTTCCTATAACTTGATTCTTTTTACATCATATGTGCTCAATTTGAAAATAAGAATTTGGTGACTGTGTCTTGAAACTAGAAAGGGAACTTGTTTCATTTCTTTCTTGGACCTCATCACAAGTTAAACTCTGTCTTTCATCAGACTCTTTATGATGCCTGTTCCTCCAGAGCAAGTGGGGATAATAGTTTGTGATTCACCAGAAGGTAAACAATCAATATTGTTTTCTCTAAGCAATGCAGAGAAAAGTTGACTAAGGAAGAGTGAGCAGTATCTTTTGCTCTGAAAGAGTCTGTGACACAGTTAATGAAGGAAGTGGAGCTGCTGCTCTTTTTTCCCAGAGCAGAGTCATAGGTTTGGGGATTTTGGCTGGCTCAGGAGTGCCGGCAGCAAGGTCAGCATCAGCAGGGATGGGTGGCCACCACAGTCCTGAGACCTGGCCAAATCTGCAAATTGCATCCCATCCCTCATGAGTTTTCATGCACATCACGTTGTTATTGAAAGGAACAGCAAAAGTACCCAGAAGTGTAACAAGGGAAGAGAGTTTGCTCTCTAATGCTAAACAAATGTAATGATAGGAGCATCCATGCTTGGTTCTGGAATCTCTAACCATGAGTGACTGGGGTTGGTGGGGCAAAGCTGGTGACCTAACAACACTGTCAGGAAAAAAGGGAGATGAACAGTCATTGGCAAAGGCTGTTGTCTTTTAGTGCACATAGTGATAATCCTTCTCAGGCAAATATGGCTTTCTTAAACACAACAGATTCTGGTTATGTTTTCTGTTTGTTTTAGATTTGGGGTTTTTTGGTTGTTTTTTTCACAGTAAAACTCATTCCCATGTAGGACCTCAGAATAAAGGACTATGTACAGCAAATCTTGCAAAAGCACACTCACCAGTTTATTTTATCCTTTATCCCATCATCAGTCATCTTTTCCCTGTTTTTGCATTTGCTCAAACTCTCTTGCTGTTAAACTGTTTCCCTTCTATTAGGTCTGAGCAGAGAAACTCTTTTATCTACAGTTACATGCACAGTCCAGTGGTGCAAATCCAGTAACAGGACTTACACGATAACTCTTTCTGAAATGAGATAAATGTTCTCAAAAGTCACAAACAGGCAGATGGCTGAGGAAATGGTGAGGACATGACCCTTTCAGTTCAAAGTTGTTTGACCTAAATCACAGTTTCTGAATTAAGATAAACTAGCCTGACTACATCAGAAAGATACTAATGTAAAAAGAGAAACCTTTATTTTAAGCAAGATGTTCTCTAAGGTTTGCTGAATACTGGGCTGATTTGAGAGGGTTTGCACGTTGTCTGTACCTTTTCTTGTTGCTGTTTATTGGTCCATTCCAAAATTCTCACCATCGTGGTCAGTGATTTTCCTTTTAGTGAAAAATGTAAGGCATGTTGGCCAATGCATCTGCATGGAATGATGTTCCATATGCCAGAAACTGCTGTCTCAGATGACTGGTAGAGAGGTGAAAGATCTGTCTTTCTGTGTCACCATAATCTTTTTCGAGAGTCTTTTGTTCACATTGTTTTTGACACTTCTAATTATAAGACTCAGTTTCCAGAGTCCAGGATTGAAATTGTGTTTCTTTCTTTCTTTGGGGTCAATAAATGCCTGGTGAAACACTCCCAAAAAACCTTTCTGTTACACCAGTATGAAGAAAGGATGGAATGTGCTGTCAGTTATTCCCTGACCTCGAGGAGGATCATCTGCATCTTCCAGCACTGGAGCTGGTGATAGTGGTTGGCAGATATCTTTCTTCCTAACAGAATTTCTGAAGATTTTATCCAATCTAAACACACTTCTTAGATATTTACTTATCAAGAAAACTATTTGCAATGTGCTCGGTGTTTGCTTGCAACTGAAACCTTTGAGCAGGGCCTTGAATATAGAAGGTCTGGTATAATGCTTAGTCCTCTGAAAAAAATGAGCCCATGTGACCCAAATTAAGTATTCAGTTGTCAGCCTGATCTCTTGGCACTGAGGGACTCATCTGGGACAATGCTATTCCTGCAAAGGAATTTGCTGAACTTGAGCTGTGCAGTGTTTGCAACACAGTCAAAGCATTCATTATGAGAATATATGGACCATAGCAAAAGTATCACCTTTTTGCTATGAGGATTAGAATACTTCTTGTTTAATGTCTCTCCAGACCACAGGTCAGACAATGAAATTTCACAAAATATCAGTGTTTGAACTTCTTGAATATCTGCTTGTGCATGGACGAGTTCCCATGGAAATACTGTGTGACTAAGTAATTAACAATTGTAGCCTATTCTGTACTCATTGAAGAAATAAAAGTTGCTCAGGAAGGCTAAAATCTTGGCATTTTTTGATGTTAACATTCATCACATAACAGCCTTAATAATGTTCTTTTGACATTATATTTATTTGAAATGCTATAGAAATTAAAGTAACTCTGTATATTTCAGTGCCCTGAAGAACATTTAATGAGAAATACATTCCTTTTTTATTTCACCATCTGAACATCTGAGTATCGTTTATAGTGAAAGTTATACATTTTGATTTGAATTAAAATGCACAAAAGTTGATACCACCTATGTAACAGATGCCCTTAAACCTTTCTTTGAATAGCATGGTTGGGTATGTCTGTTGGGTTTAGTTCTGTTTATAAAGGTAATCCTGCCACACAGTCAGCAATCTTCTGAACAAACATGGACCTGCTAGATTTTAACAGGCTTTTCATTCAGAATGATTTTGCTACTTGCAGTTTCTATGTTAGACTAACCACTCATTATTCAATTTTTTCATCAAAAATATGGAGATAAATAAATTTTAATGAAGCGGTTTTTTTACTTCTTTGCAGGTTTCTTTTACAACGTGTTCTGCTCCAGCCAGTGAATTTTGTTTAACTGACCAGGTAAGCAAATATGCATAGTCATATTTTTTTTTCAGAAAAATGTTTTCCAGACATTTGACAACTAATTCTGAGAGATTGGTATTCTGAACTGTTGAATAAAATTTGCAAAATCTATTATAAATATTTCAAAAGCTTTTGTTAGTTTTTAACTGACAAAACCAAAAGTTAAAATTTTAAGAGTTCTATCATTTTCAATTAGAAAATTCACCACATATTCTAGATGTTTGAACTTTTATTGTTTCTCTCCCTTCTCTTTTCTCCTTGTTTCCTCACATTTTACATTGATATTTATGGGCTTTTTTGTTTTTATCAAAGTCTTACAAGTGGAGCTTTGTTTTTGCTATCGATTTCCCTCTATCTACCAGCATTTCAGCATGGAAAACAAAACCATCTGCTGAGAATTCCGGGGATGGTATTTTAACACCATGGGTATGGCACAGCAATGCTCTACTGACTGTTGGGAAGTAGAGATGGCTTTGGCAATTTATAACACCATTTCTGAAACTAACAAAATACAATTCAGAAATTAATGAAATTACAGGTAATGATCTGGTTTGATTGGTACCAAAAAAATTAAGGTAAAGCACCAAATTACACTCTTGCTATGCCTAGGTTTGTAGGCTGGATTCTGTGTTTTACCTGTGGAATTTCAGTTTGGCTGGCTGTTGCTGTAGGTAATTTGCAGAAAACACCTTTTTTGTCCAACTCTTTTTATCATTATAAGGGAGTTGGGCAATATCATTTATATGCAGCACAGCTTTAATGTTGCCTACACAAATTTGATAATTTTTATGCTTTTATTTTTATAGAAAAATGTAGACAAAATGAATAAAGTTGTTATTTTGGATGGAATATTATATTCCCAGTATATAGATGTGGTTTGCCTTAGATTAAAAGTTTTTGTGCTTTTTGATAGGCTTATCTTAGCCCTGGCTAGAATAATCAAATACAGCCAAAATAGTAAATAAGATTGTGGCATTCCTTTGCAAGTCTTTTTCTTATTTTATGTTAAAGTAATCCAAGCTCTAGCTTTTTATCATTACTGTTAATCTCACCTTTAATATAGAATAACTGTTCTTTGATCATCTTCTCATCATTATAACTTCTTGACATTGGGTTTTTCTGTGGTGCAGCCAACACTTAAAAAGCTTTCTCGGTCTCAGTTCACCAAGGAGAAATTTCATCCCTTTGAATCTTCTCCTGAATTTTTTTTGGCAAATTACTCCCAATACCTTTTATGTCCTTTAAAAAAATGGACATCTGCTTCAGCTAAGGCTGCTTTTTGAGTGCCTAGTGTGATATTTTTGGGTTTTGTTTGCATATTAGTCTGCAATCACCTTTGCAAGGAAGAAGAAAATCTTGGTTTAAAAATACCTAATGATTTCAAATGTTAGTCTTAAGAACTTTTGAAAAGAATTTAATATTAAAAGTTTGGACAACTGATCAATGAAAAAATAAAAAAATTTGAAAATTTCGCCCCCAACATCTATGCTCTCT
>VZTT01032044.1:5779-25511 GCA_013400855.1 Buphagus erythrorhynchus | reverse complement strand
TTTAATCTTTACAAAATCTTTTAAAACATAAATAAGTCTTTAAAAACCCAAAATCCCCAACAACAAACAAACAAACAAATAAAAAAATGCAGACACATTTTTGACAAAAATTGAAAAATCATTTTCCAACAGTTCATGTTTTACATACCAGTGTGACAAAAGGGCAACCATTTTGTTCTGAAAGAATGAATAAGAAAAAAATAAGACTAAAATATACAGAAAAACTCCTGTGAAATATATATTTTCCTTCTTACTATGGCTGGAAAATCCAGCTATTTGAGTTAGAATATGCAGAGATTAAAAATTACTACTCTACCTAAAAAGTAGAGTGAGTGGAAATAGCAGAAAGCATCTGGGACAAGTGGAAATAGCAGAAAGCATCTGGGACAATTCATTAATTATTTGTTCAGTAGTTATCTTCAGCCTAATGTATAAAGACACTGTCAAAGATTCTGAGCCAAAATATGACTTGTTTCCATTCTGCTTCCAATCAAATAGATGTTAGTTTCCTCTTTCTCTTTTCTTGTTTTACATTGATGCTTCTCATTAGGTGTTAGCCTTGATCTGTGTATGTCATCTGGTGTACATTCTCTGCGATGTAGATGAGGAATTCCACTGTAATTTACCATGGTTAGTCATAATGTAGAACACATCAACTGGAAATAGCTTCCATTTGGCTAGGCACATTCTTCAGCAGTTAAAGCATTTGGGAATTGTTACCAGAAATGCTGATGCTATTCCTCCAGAAAACTAACTTCCGTTATCTATGTAATATTTTGGCTTGCATTTTAAGTTCTTCTGTGTGTTGAAGTTGACATATTATCATGACATATTCTGCCTTTTTTTTTTTTTTTAAGAGCTAGGCTATTTCTTCACGTTGTTCTGATTCTGGGTTATACTTTTGTTGCTTTGCAGGAAATGCTATGCAAGAGCCTGCACAGATCTGAACAGTCAAGAGATAAGCCACACTAAAACATGGAATTCTGCCTCTGTATTTCAGTAGCACTTAAAAAATTAACTGCCAACATTATAATGTAATTTACAAGGAGCTGTTAAAATTTTAAAGCCTCCTCTTTACCATGGTTTTATTTTTTCAGTATAGTCTATCATTTATTTCTTTTACTTTTTTTGGGGAGGGCAGGGGGTTCTTTTCAGAAGTTTTTTGGGATTTTTTTTTTAATAGCGTAGTCCCACAAAGCAAAGGAATGCAGTTTGCCAGCTGGGATGTAATGCTTTCATGTTTGAAACCTGTTGCAAAAGTATAGTTTAATTCAGACATTTACTGATCAACAAGCCATTGCTTAAAAACAGAGTTAAAATACCAATTTTTAGTTTGTTTGTCTGTTCTATAAACAGTGAAAGTGGAGGAAGGAAACACATTAATCAAAAGAACATCTCCAAAGCATGTGAGGGAAATATTGCTCTAAAGATACACCACCTTTACAGTATTTGTCTTCTGACGTGCAAATCAACAGTGAACCCAATACATTATCAGACTTTGGGTCTTGGAGGATGAAAGCAAGAAAACAGCAGGTCTTTACGTTAGGAAATGCATCAAGGTCACCTCAAGACAAGAGAAGAAATGAAAAAGACTGAATGGCCCTGAGCACGACCATCAGACTTCTGCAAATCAGACCAGCCAGGAGCTTTAATTGTGAGATTACCAGAGACAATCCAGTTTCACTGATCAGTAGCTGCTCGGAAAAAGTGGAGTCATGAATGTAATACCATAATCCTGATGGCCACACCTCTCCAGAGAGTACAGTGAGGATTCATTTCAAGCTGTTCAAGTCAAAAGGATGATAGAAGAGAGAGAGTTAACAATGTTTTTTTCACTTTGCTCTCAGTTTATAAGGCAAGGTGTAAATCAAATTTAATATCTTCAATATATTTAAAAAGACAAGGTGACTGTTGATCCTTTAGTTCTGAAACTTCTCTGTGTTATATGTCTGTACATGCCTGCAATTGTGGGAAGAGGAAGAGGGAATCTCAAAATCTAGCTAATCTTCCTTTAAGTTTCAAAATCTCTGAAGTTCGAATGTGCCTGGATCATGTTCTTGGTTTGATTTATGACTGTGTAGGTGGGAAGGTGCAGCTGCTCTGAAATTCCAATGATGATTCTGGCTTAAATTTAGGCTTTCTGAAATAAATGGATTTTGAATCAGGCCAATTTCTAACTGGTGATTTTGAACAGCTGTGGAAATGGAACAACTTTAAGACAATAAGAGACAGATGACAAGGAGAACTCAGGGCTGCCTTGTAGCTATGACCAAACTGAAATGGGAATAGCTGAATATCAACAAATACCAGTCAAATATCACTGTCCAGTAGGAAAGAAGATTGGCCTCATTTTGATGAAGGGATAGGAGTACCCTGAAGCCAAGTATAGAGATAGATAGCTGGGCTATGAAAACACAGAGATTCCATCACTTATTTTAAATTTTTTTAATTCTCCACAGGTTAAGTAATTTCTCTGTAAGACAATACATGCCATGGGAATTTAAGTACAGTTTACAGAGTAAAGGGTTGTTCAGGCTGAGGAAAGAGAAAATATTTGTTTCCCATCCTAGACATTCACTTCTTTTTCTACATGGGCAGCTGCTATTCATACCAAAAAACCCACCCAAGTACCTTCTTTGCAATCACAATTCAGTCCTTATGTTCATAAGTAAACATTAAAGAATTTCTTAATTCCTTATTCAAGGACTGCAGTATTTATATTCTGCAAGTGTCAGGAAAGATGTTCTTTTCCTCTGGTCTTAACATACCAGTTGAAGAGTGGGATTTTTCCATAGTTTCCTCTGAACACTGACATCCAATTATGGGACCAGAATGCATCCTCTCAGCCACAGGATCCACAGTGTTGGTTGTGGAGCAGCCATGTCGCTTGATGAGTCAGTTAAGCAGGCCTGTTTTTTTCAAATATCTGGGATACAGAATTAGGATGGCAGAAATCATGGCAAAGGTCATGCAAGTCTTGGCTCTGGGACAGAATCTCTCATCACAAGGTCAAGAGCAAAGCCAGGTGCTCCGACGTCCCAGTTCTCAGCTCTTTCAGCCAGCTTGACTTCACCAGAGAACTAATGTGGCACGAGTGCACACAACTGAACAGCAACTTTTGTTTCAGCATTTGTCCCCTTAGTGCATGTACCTGAAGGTTAAAGCAGAATATTACACATGGTGAGCTGTTAACCTGAGGGTAAGGAGAAATGTTTCCCCTTGAGCTGAACAAGGCATTCCTGAGTCACCTAGATTATTTGAGACATGGTCATGTTCCTGATCACTTCGATACATTGGTGGTGCTTGGAACTTTTTGCTGGACACAGGTCATGCCACAGCTCTAGGAGAGGCAGTAAAGCCAGCCTTGGAGGATATTCTGTCTGCCGTATGAGCCATCACTTAACAGGTCTGTAGTTCAAGGGGATTTAGGCAGTGATGGCTAGTCTTCTCACAGTTACTCAAAGTGCATGAACAGGGAGTTTCTGTGGTTTCAATAACAACTGCTGTGTGGTGTGAATAGCTGGTTATTTAATAACATTTTCATTGTGAAATACAGGCCCCTCAGGTCCTCAAAAATTTATTTATGAGGATCAAAGCCATAGAAACATCGAATATGTTGAGTTGTAAGGGACCCATGTGGATCATCAAGTCCAATTCCTGGCCCTACACAGAACAGCCCAAGTATCACACCATGTGCCTGAGAGCATTTTCCAAACCCTTCTTGAACACTGTCAGGCTTGGTGCTGTGACTACTTCCTTGGGGAACCTGTTCCAATGCCCAACCATGCTCTGTGTGAAGAACCTTTTTTTTAATACACAACCTAAACCTCCCACGACACAACTTCATGCTGTTTTTTTCGAGTCCTGTCACTGGAGACAAGAGTGAAGAGATCAGCGTCTGCTCCTCCTCTTCCCCTCACAAGGAAGTTGCAGACTGTGATGAGGTCTCCCCTCAGTCTCCACTTCTCCAGACTGAACAGACCAAGTGACCTCAACCACTCCTCATAGTGGTCATTCACCATCCTTATTGCCCTCCTTATTCACCAAAACTGCCCCCAGCACTGGAGATGAGGCTGCCCCAGCTCAGAGCAGAGCAGGACAATCCCCTCCCTTGCCTGGCTGTGATGCTGTGCCTGATGCCCCCCAAGACAGGGTTGGCCCTCCTGGCTGCCAGGGCACTGCTGGTTCATGGTAAACTTGCCATGGACCAGGACCTCCAGGTTGTTTTCCATTGCACCACTTTCCAGCATCTCATTCCCCAATCTGTACATTCAGGGTTGCCTTACTCCAGGCACAGAACCCAACACTTTCTCTTGCTGAACTTCATATGGTCAGTGATTGCCCATCTCTCTGATTTGTCAAGGTCTCTCTTCAGGGCCTCTCTGCTCTCAAGGGTGTCAACAGCTCCTCCCAATTTAGTGTCCCTAGTAAACTTATTTTGTATTTGTTTGAGTCCCATGTCCAGATCATTAAAGAAGATGCTGAAGAGCACAGGGCTGAGGATGGGGCCCTGCAGAACCCCAGTAGTGACGAGTCATCAGTCTAATGTCACCCCATTCACTGTAACTCTTTGTGCCCAACCCATGAGCCAGTTGCTCACCCATTGCATAGCATGGTTACCCAGCTGTGTGCTGGACAATACACAAGAGCTATAACTGTTATGACTTTTTTTATTCTTGGAATTGGGAACTAGAATAATGTAGCAGTGTTGCTCATGTCTGGTTTTACTAATCGGAATATTAATTCCCATGAATAACTTGGAAATTTAAAAATATCTTCATATTTGATTAAGAAAAATGGCAGTAACCATCATTGTAGATAAACACAGCATAAGGATATCTTTTTCTATTAGATAGCCATTTTTTAAACATCTGACACAATAAATATTTTTATTACATCTTCTTAAAAAATCTAACAGAGTATATATGGAGACAACCAATTCTCATAATTTCTTTTAAAAAACCAAATTAAACTGAAGAACAAAAGCATAATTCTTGCATCAGCCATCAAAATCTTGGGAAACCTATTTTTGGCAGAATGCAGGAGTTTGCCAGTCTGAATTCTTAAAATTAGAAATTATTCTCTACAACAAAGTAGAGTTACTCTGCACTAATTGAGTATCATTATTTAAACATGCTGAGATACTCTAAGTTATAATATCTGCTTAATGAACCAATTTACATAACTTGCTAGCTTAATCAAGACATTCTGAGCATCAAATATATTTTCATCATCTTTCTTCCAGTTGAGCTGTCTCTGTAACTTCTCTTTTCCCAGTGAAAGTCCATTATCCACTAAGAGGATTAGCTAAATCCACTTTTTTGTCTGGTCTGGGAAAAAAGCTCGTAAGAATACAACTAATCAAAGTGTACTGGCATAATGAAAGTGCATCCTATTGTCTCTTTATCTTGGGAAGTTTTGTGCTAAGCTTTTTCTTTTGCCAGACATCTTCTCTACTGAGCTCTTTTGTTTCTAAATTTGACTTAAGCATCAATGATTCAAGCAAAGCATGATGATAGTTCTCCATGTCTTCCTTATCCAGCTTTCTTCTCCATTATGGAAACTGTAGAGTCCTATTCTGATCAGACTGTAGAGGAATGTCACAGTCATTTCAGGTTTGGTGTGCTGGATGGAGAAGTGGAGTCAGAAGCCGTGTGCAGAACACTTTCTCCCATTGTTCTGCACTCCTGTTATCATGCAGAAAACTAGAGAAGCTGCAGGGTTCTGTTACCTAGTACTAGACTGTAAAGTATTAATATGTAGTTACTAATTCCCTTTAATACCTAAACTACTCTTTAGACAATATACTGTGCATTTTGCTTCTCCATGCTTCCTAAACTAAAATTAATATTTAATTGTATCAAATATGTCCAAAATGAAAGTGTCAATAAAGCTATCTCCATTACACTGTAACACACCTTGATGTATTTCATGATGAAAACTGGAAAGGTCATGGCCTAGCACAGCCTAGAGCATGACACACAGTTCACATCTCAAAGGAAAATAAATCTGGATTATCGTGTTTCAGTGCTTATTCTGGATTTCAGTGTTACAGGATCTGGCTTTTTTTTCTTTGTCTCTGTCATGTCAAAATTTGCCATTAGGTGACTGGAAACATCAATGAAATCCATGTAGTCTAGTGCAAGTCTCTTCCTTCGTTCACTGAGTCAGTATTCCCATGGAGCTCAGCTCAGTGCTATTCAGCACACATAACATTTACATTTCAGAGGATGACTCACAGTTTAGCTAGCAGAAAGATAATCTCTTAGGTAAGTCGTTTTTGCTGTAATGATAAGAAATCTCCAGACTCACCAGAAAGTCTTAGGAACCAGGTTATACTAGGAGGTTTCATAGGCTCCAGCAAATTCACAGCCTCAATGTAGTAACTTTTTCTTTCACCTGCTGGCTGAAGAAATATGGAACTGATGAAGAATTGCCTTTGCTGATCAATCTCAGCAACAAACTTCAAGAAAGAAATGGATTCAAATTACTAGTCATGTTCTTCAATGCACTCCTAGAATGTCTGAAATCCAGAAAGAGGTATAAGCATACTGTACATAGTAGAGAAAACCGAGAACTCCACTAGAGTCTGTATAAAAGTAATAATCAGACTTTAAATACCAAGCCTGATGATTTTTTTTTCAGTACTCAAATCTTTAGAAACATCAGCTGTATATACAATTTTAGCATGGCTGTCTGTGTGGCATTTGTGATTCAATGGTGACTGCAGGGAAATTTAATGAGCTGTAAACTGCATGGGAATTTTTTTTGTTTTCTATCTCTTGTTCTTATTGACCACTTTTAGAATGCATTATGGCTTTTTCCATATGTTTTCATGGTCTTCCACCTATTCAGTTCCCTGTGTGAGCAGAACCTTGATATTTGTATGCAACTCCATCCCATGGCACAACAGAGTTTCTCCAACACTTTTGGAAATAAAATTGTAGCTCTAGAAATTCCTTAAACAGCACCTAATTTACTTGGCAATATGAATCTTCTAAAAGAAACATTAGCTACTCCTTTCAGTCTGACACTGTGATTTAAATCTCATCTATTTCTTATTCCAAAGATTTATGTAATCTGGATTGTGCTGGAACAGCTTAATGGTCAGATGCTCGTGTCCTAGACTATGAACAGACAGTGCTAATAGTTGTTTCAGAAGTGCTGGAAGTTCACAGGTATTCAAAAGCACATTTTCAACTCGTATATCCTTCTAACAGCAATTGCAGAGGATTGCTAGGATTCACATCTTTAAAATACATCAGCTGAATCTATGGCAGATGTTATTTACAGGCATACAATTAAACTAAACAAGATCATGGCTCTCATGTCAACTGGCAAGACAGGAACAATCCTGGCCAAGCTGATTGAGAGGTGACCAACAAAAAGGTGTAGTTTGAAATGGAAACTATGTCACTGGAAAAGAAAAAGACTGAATGATAATCAGGTTTTCCATTAAGAGTGTATTTGAACAGGTGGAATTCAAATTCTGGAAGAGAGAGCAATTTTTGGTACACAGATCTATGTATCTTCCAAGGATTTCAGCCTTTTTGAAATGCCACAGGATTGGAAAGAAACTATTACAGTGTGTTGCACTCACTGTGCTCCCCAGATCATTTACATTCTTGGAAAGAAAAACATTTAGTTGTTCAGACAGAAACATGACAGAGTAAAGAATAAGACAATATTTTTGAGCAACAGAATAAGCAGGATGGAAAAATGGGTATAAGTATGAATCCCAACTCTATTCTGTCTTAGTAGAGACTCTCTTAGGGGATATTGGATTACATTCATTCTATCAGTGTCAACTTTACAGTTAAGATAGCTTCACCACTGGCATCAAATCATGCTATTCAAATGTACTGTAGGGGTTTGTGGTCAATCCTGAAGAGATTTTCCTTAAAGCTGCTTCTGCAGTCAGGTTTGTTATCAGTGAACTGATTTAGCAAAGTTACTGTTGTATTCCTGCAGTAACATAGGAAATATTTCGCCTCCTCTGTCCCAAAGGTGTGTTCCCCTTCTCACAGGTTTCAGGGTCAGGAGAAAAACAAATTCTATGCATCTGACAGAGAACCATCGTTCAGAAGTTCTACTCACCTTCCTCTAGAATAAAATCTTGTATCACCCTGCAGCAGCAGCAACAGCAGCAGCAGCACCTGTTTCCAGCAAATTTGCAAATCCAAGTTTGCAAATCTCCAAGCTTGTACGTTGCCTTTTCTAGTTTGGCTGGAAAATTAAAGTAGGGGTTATTTTTACAAACTAAGCCTTTGAAGTGCTATGAAAAAGAGGCCCATATCCAGTCACATCTTCTGGTCGTTGACCCATACTTGGCCTTTGCATCATGCATACTCAACAGGGCATATTTCTTCATACCTTTCTCTGCAGATGTTATTCTAACTCACAAATTTCTTCCTTCTGGCTGGTAGTTAATCATAGAATCACAGATTGATTTGGGTTGGTATGGACCTTAAATTAGATCATTTAGTTCCAAACCCCTGCCATAGGCAGGGATATTTTCCATTAGATCAGGTTGCTCAAAGCCCCATTCAACCTAACCTTAATTTTTATCAGCTTAAGGGCTTTGCTTAACTTGCAGACACTCATTCAAACTTCAATTGACATTTTCTGATGTTTCCAAATGGATATCTGATTGCATTCTCTAAATACAAGTCACCTACTAGAAGGCTTGTTATAGGCAGGAGAATTTTCAGAATCCAAAATTTTAGCATGGGTATCTGTATTGCATTTGGAGTTAAATGGTAACGTCAGGGAAACTGAATAACCTGCAAACTGCATAGACATTTTTTTGTGTTTTCTATTTCTTATCTTTACTGACAACTTTTGGAATGAGTTAGGGGTTTTTTTCCATATGTTTTTGGAGTCTTCAACCCATTAAATTCTGTGTGAGCAGTACCTTGGTATGCATATTTAACTTCATCCTATGACACACAGCAAGATTTCTTCCAACACTTTTGGAAACAAACCTGTGGCTCAAGAAATACTGTTAGCAATGTCTATCTTATAAATATGAATTTTATAAAAGAAATCTTAATTATTGCTTTCAGCCTAAGACTGTAATCTGAATCTCATCTATTTCTTATTTTGAAGATTTATGAATCTAGATTGTGCTGGAACAGTTTAATAGTAGTGTCTTAGACTGTGAAGGCATAGTGCTAATGGTATTTCAAAAGGGCTGGAGGTTCACTGTTATCCAAAAGCACATTCACAAAAACATGTAAAGGACTTTAAATTGAGCTAAGCTATTCCAAATCCTATATTCTGCTAACAGCAATTGCAACTAATTGTTTTAGAGTAAGGTAGGATTTAAGACAGCATGGTGTAAAGATGTTAAAACTGTAACAGCTGTTTGGGAGGTTTGGTTGGTAGTGCCTTGAGAATAACCTAACACAAGTTTAAGTAACACTTTTATTTGTTTGCTACTTCTTTCATATTGCCACTAGGCAGTAAGCAATGGAGAGGCATAATGAAAATCAGAAAGCAATGGAGAAATAAAATCTGGCAACAGATTGGCAAAATCCCCCCCAAAATCTCTCCTTATGATTCATCTCCACCACAATGACTGAACTCTGTTTTTCTGTTTTTTACAGGAATGGAGTTAATACTTTTTCTGTAGCTGGTGCAGGGCTGAATTTTGCATTCAGTATGAGATGCTGAATAGCATATTGGTGTTTCAGTTGTTGCTGAGCAGTGCTTACCCTAAACCAAGGACTTCTCAGTATCCCACGTTCTGCCAGTGAGAAGGTGCACAAGAAACTGAGATGGAACATAGTCAATACTGCTGATCCAAACTGGAAAAATGGATATTCCATACAAGAGAATGTCATGCCCAGTATATATATTGTGTGAGTTAGCTGGAAGAGAGAGGTGATCGCAATTCAGGGATGGGATTTTGGTATCACTGAGAGGGTGGTTAGCAATTGTATCGTGCATCCCTTTTCTTCAACCTACAAGTTTTTTTTTTGATTGCCAGAAGTGAGCAAATGGCTGTGTGGTGTTTAGGTGCTCGCTGGGGTTAAACCTTGACATATGTGAATTTCCAAAGGCAGCTTGGCCATTTTATTTTATCTTGTTTGGAAAGTTTTTGCTTACTGTCTCCTGATACAAGAACTTTCATGCAGAATGCCCATCTGAAATAATTAATCTGAAATTTTGATCTGCTTTAATTGGTAGAAAATTACAGCTACATAAAATAATGCTGAATAAATTATTATCCAACAAATAGAGGAATTTGTGGATGACCTGCAACTAAAATAAAATAAATCATGTTGTCAATTTTCATGTCTGAAGTCAATTGTCTAAAAATTGAGCTTACATGAAGAGCTGCTTTTTGACAATTCAAATATGCCTGAGGTGCTAATATACCTTGGTATTTTGTTGATTCATCAGGCTGCTTTTGGTCTTAAACAGCGACTTTCTCATTTTATACGTAGGATGATGAGTTGTCTGGTTTTTTAACTAGCCCATGGAGCAGATTTATTTTCTGCAGTAGATTTTGTTGAGGATATTAAGATACTGAATTGTCATGGTAACAAGAAACAAGTAGTAGCTGATGGAATAGACTCGCTTGTATTAACCTTGATATCAATATATACAAACGCATTTGATTTTGAATATTTTTCATTCCTTTTATGAATAATACTATGAGGTAGTTTATGTCAGATAGTAAATTTACAGTCCATGCACTAAAAGGGGTAGTAAATTTCAGAGGAACAAGTGTTTTATTTTTATATGTGGAGAATAATGCAATTGTGTGTGAAGAATAGTGTAATTGACCAACTAGTACAGCAGAATTTGTCTGACATTGAATTAAAGTGTGCAACTTTAGGTGAAGGAGGCACAGGATTTCATGATCTGTACTTGGTGATGCAATCATTTGCAGGTGTGTGAATGGACACATACAGGTTACCAGGGCAACCATCAAACCACAGCCAAAATGCAAAGACTAGATTTATCTCATTACCTTGCTAACAACAATGGGGTAGCAGAGACACACGGGGACATGGGCTCTGTTTGGCTTAGCTCACCCCAGCACACAGAGACACACGAGGACACGGGGTCTGTTCAGCCTAGTTCAACCTAGTTCATCAGGTTGTTGCCTGCCTCACTGGAACAAAAAGCTTTGGGCATGCCTGAGAGTCTCTTACCCCTCCACAGGAATTATTCCTCTCAAAACAGGCAGAGGATGCACAACACTTGGCATAAGAAATGACATTTTCCCACACTGGCATTTTTAGCATTGCCAGATACAAGGTCACTTGCAAACTATTCCCTTGTACTTGCCAAATTTTCTGGTTTTAAGCCTTTCCTCCCAATAGCAAGTTTCTTTTTCTGATCATTGACATGGTTAACAACCCTGCACCTGCTGGTTAAAGTCTTCTCTGCTTCTTTCTCTCCACTGTATAAAAGCCAGAAAATATCTTCTTTTTTTATTCTGGATACAGAAAAATAAAGTCTGCTTTCAACACCTGTTCAAATGTGCTTTTGAAAGTAATGGTTGATAACATCCCTGCAGTGTAAATGGTAAATTCGGGATGACAAACCTGTTAATTCAAGCCAGAACACATATGCATAGAATATGTTGAGTCGGAAGAGACCTATCAAGACAACTGAGCCCAAATCCTGGCCCTGTGCAGGACACCCCAGGCATCACATCATGTCCCTGAGAGTGTTGTCCAAATGCTTCTTCAACTCTGTCAGTCTTAGTGCTGTGACCACCTCCCTGGGGAACCTGTTCCAGTGTTCAACCTCTGGGTGAAAAACCTTTTCCTGATATCCAGTCTAAACCTCCCCTGACACAGCTTCAGCCCATTCCCTTGGGTCCTGTCCCTGGTCACCACAGAGCAGAGATCAGTGCCTGCCTCTCCTGCCCCTCTTCTACCCCTCATGAGGAAGCTGTGACTGCAGTGAGGTCTCCCCTCAGTCTCCTCCAGGCTGAACAGACCAAGTGACCTCAGCTGCTCCTCATGCCGTTTCCCCAAAAGTCCTTTCACCATAGTTGTGGCTCTACTTTGGACACTGTCTAGTAGTTTAATTGAGTTTTTTAGTATTGTGGCACCCAAAGCTGCCCCCAGCACTGGAGGTGATGCTGCCCCAGCTCAGAGCAGAGCAGGACAATCCCCTCCCTTGCCTGGCTGTGGTGCTGTGCCTGATGCACCCCAGGACAGGGTTGGCCCTCCTGGCTGACAGGGCACTGCTGGCTCATGGTCAACTTGCCATTGACCAGGACCCCAGGGCCCTTTCTGCAGCCTGTGTCCCTTTCTCCAGCCTCTTGTTCATTTCTATACACATGAACAGGGTTGACCTGTCCCAGCTGTAGAGTCCTGTGTGGAGGAGAATGACACTGAAATTTATCTTAAATATTAAAACTTTCTATGAAGTATCATGAGAACAAATAAAATTAAATTTAAAAATATGATACAAAAATGTTACTCTTGGTGAAAGAGGATAAATATTGTATTTACACTGAGCAGAATGGGAACACAAACATTTTAGAGATCTCAGGTAGCCCTGCAATAGACAACAAACTGAAAATTGGAGGACAGGTTCTGTCCTTCATCTTCAGAGAAATTTCTTATCCAAATTTTCATGTGTGCACTCATTTTCAGTTCTATGTTTTATTTCAAAGAGAGTTTTGCATTGTAGCCATTTGAACAAAATTTCATTCCGTCTGGAATTCACAGTTCCTACACATGTAAAGATTAACTCTGCAGAACTGACACAGAAAATCCAGAATCCAGAGTACACCAGACCTGCTGCTATGATGGATATTTAGTTTCCAGCTCCACATTGCTATGGATACATTGCATTGACAGCACGTGAATAGATTGATTGCATAGGACATGCACAGCAGAAGTGGATCTTAAACATGCTATTACCTACCATCTTCAGGAGCAATTATACACGTTTCTGCTTAGAAACCAGAAACAGAAATATAGCACCATAACTTCAACTATCTGGAAAAAATAATATCTAATCTTTCTTATTTGTTTCCAGAGGATATCTCCTGCTCCTCTTCAGCCGTCTTGACTTGTTTTTTTCATTCATCAGCTATAACTGCTCTTTATTATCATAGGTTGTTATAGGATTTTCTCTTATATTACAATTTCTACACTACCTAGAATAACGTAGCTCAATATACCTGAAATATTTGTATACAAATACAAGTCACTCTGTAAAATAACAATGATGCTTTTGTCATTTCTCCCTTTCCAAATCTAACTTTCAGAACTGGTGATGATGATGATGATGATTATTATTATTATAAAATTGTTATTATTTTCAGCTGAAAGGATTATTTATATCAGCGTGGGCACATTTCAGTACTTTATCAGTTGAAGTGCGCAGGAGCATTTAGCAATGAGCAATTTGTGATTTGTCATTCGTTCTGTATTATTAGGAAACAGCAAGAAGTTTTATCAATAAAAAAGGCCATTGAGCTAAATATCTAAAACCTCATAAATTAGCTCAAAGTGAATCAGCTCTGATTTTTAGTGGATTCAATTCCCATTTCATTAATTGCTAATTGTCTTGACAATAAAAATATCAGTTCAAATAACAAGAAGTGAATTACAATAACTGCTCAAATGTCTGTTCAGATAAGCATGAAAAAAACATAAGTAACTTACCATGAAAATTAATGTAAAAATCAATTTAAAATCCATTGGTATAGGTATTAAATTAGAACCAGTTTTCTTCATGTCAAAGAAAATTATACTCTACAGAAAATGCCTACAAGTGGAAAAAAAAGATATTTCTACTAATAGCACAGTAAAAAAAACATTGTGATGATCACTCTGGTAGTTTCAATATTTCACCTAATTTTCTACTGTCATAGTAATAAATACTTAATTGTGTGGAAGGAAAGAGAAAAAACAGAAATTAATTAGATTTGCAGCATACAGGCACTTTCTGCTGTTTTCTAATTTTTGCTGTCTAAATCAGGTCATGAAATTTTACTGCACAGTTGAATTTGATGCTTTTGTGAAATGATATTTCCACTCTCTAAATGAGAAAGTCTATATTAATGCCACACTTGGAATGAGGATTTACGCAGTAAGAACTTCAGCACTTTTAATGTTATATCCACATAATAATGCTTCTTCTGTACACTAGCCTAAACTACTAATAGTTCTTTTGAATTCCATGAGGAGATACCTTTTCAAATTGAACTGAAAGTTTCTTGATTCTTCACTGTCCAATAAAGATCCAACTGAGACCTTGGAGAGACAATAAACAGTCACTGGAATCATTATTTCAACTTGCTGCTGGAAGTAAACTCCTTTTTTTCTAGTGTGGCAAGATTGTTAGTCTAGTCCAGTTAGTGCAGTGTGAAAGCTTTCATGATAAATTCAGAGTGAAAAGTTTCTCTCCTCTCCTTGACTGTGACTTTTAAAAAAATAGGTGTCCATTTAAAATATCACTGAATATGTGTTGGCTTATGGCTCCTGCAGAGAAAAACACCTCCTAAGAGAGTAAACATCTATTACAGAACTTGTCTCAGAAGCCAGTCTTGAAACAGTCTTAAACATTCTAGCTTGTCTCGAAATTCAGTACAAAGGTTGTCCCATTCATCTCCATTCTCATTTTCCTTCTACAAGCAAAGCCATGTCTTCAGCATAGTGAGCACCAGCCTGTGACTCACTTATTTTAATGTCTTTGCCATTATAACTCAGATTTTCAGGTTGTCAGGCTTGCAGGCTCACTAATAAACTCTAGCTGCAGCCTGTGAAGTTCCAGAAGAAAAGTTATTATTTTTGTGCCACTTCAATTCTTAATCATACATAATCACTAGCTCCAGAAAAACATTTTGGCATCATTCTGCTGCTCAAACATCAGGTTATATTTGCATTTCCTATCTCAGCATCCTTCCTGGCCACTACTGAGAGACACAGATTGAAAAATACAAAGTATTAGGCATTGTTTGTGTTTTGAAAGTATTCATTATTCCTTTTTGCTCTTCATTTAAGAATGTGTCTTCATTTCACAGTGTTACTCCCTTTCTGACTGTGCCCTAAGGGCAGATTTCATTTCCAAGCTTAAATGCAAAAATAGACGTAAAAAGAAGGTATTTATTTCTTCCTCTGGGGTCATGCAGTCCAATATGTCACTGCAAGGCAGACAATCACCAACTCCATCATGCAGGCCATGGATATGTCTGTGTGTCTTATAAACCTCCAAAGATGGACATGAGCTCATTTTCTGAACTATCACCCGTTCCAGGGTGGCATCACACTTTTAAGAATGTGGTGAGAGGACATTAGACGTATCACAGCAAGTTTCAGGGTCAGAGGACCTGAACAGAAGACCTCAAAGAGCAGCTTTTGCTGGCAGTTATGACTTGTCCAAAAAGTGCATTTCTAAGGCTGCAACTGTAATCTAAAATAGAAGAAAAAGATTTGCCATGCTATGTCTAAGGAAGACATATAATTGCAGGTATATAGAAGCAACAAGAGTTCTAAAATTTTAATTTTCTTCTTCTCTNGTTATACACACTCAAAGACTGGATGCTTCTCTCCAAAAAGTGCATTTCTAAGGCTGCAACTGTAATCTAAAATAGAAGAAAAAGGAGATTTGCCATGCTATGTCTAAGGAAGACATATAATTGCAGGTATATAGAAGCAACAAGAGTTCTAAAATTTTAATTTTCTTCTTCTCTACCAAATTTTCTTTTCATCGTATTACAGTCAGATAGGTCAGGCATCTCTCTCCACGGTATACAGATATTGCTGTATCACTGATATGGTAAACAATTTTTTAAGTGTAAGTCAGGAATAACATATTTTTTGTTGATTTTTTTCCTACTGTCATTCATAGAGAACAGAATGTTTATTGACTAAGGGAAGAGCATAATTTATTTCAATGTATTTTTAGCATTATCCTTTTTACCATCCCATATATGTAAAAGTTAGTGGAAAATGAGAAAGTCAGAGAAAGAGTGAGATCTACATCGGAAAGATATGCAATATGAGGTGTGCTGTTGAAGGTGTCCTATTCAGTACAGAATATGGGTATGAGGTAGATGATTTTTTTCCTGTCAGTGGTCCATACAGAGCATGTATGAATGGGGAATTAAAAGAAGCCCCAGTTAACTTTGGAAGCACCACTGTCAGGCTATGTCAACGCCATCTTGTGTGATACTTATTCATGTGATGAATCTCTTTAATTCTGTTCTTTTCCACAGAGAAATCAATTTCAGTGGTATTGCCTGGATGAACTCAGACATTGCACAACAGGCTAGTAAGCACATCTGAATTAATAGCTTATTTGCAAGTGTCAAGCTGCAAACAGCTTAGGCATCATCCTTAGCATTGATCATGACTAGACATCATATTTCTACAACAAGTTTAATGTGTCTCTGGTAGCTGCTGACTGTGAAATAGTATTCTAAGCACATGCTAATAAAAATGCATGAACTCGTATGCTTTAAAATAACATCAATTTCCCTAGGCCTAGGGAAGACTAACACGCATAAAAGCTTCATATTTGGGTCCTATCCAGGATTTTTCCTGCCAAATGAAACACCACTAGTTAGGTTTTGAACTATATGGACTTAAATTTGCTCTTAAATGAAAAAATAAGCTCATGACTAAAATATTTAATAGGTGATTTTTACAATTAACACAACATCCTGGTAACACTCCTCAGAGCAACTGAAAGGCTCATCTTCTGCTGGAAAACCTCCAGGCCAGCCCATACAGCCCAGCTCTGCCCTTTCACTCACATACATTCTACACTCACTTTCAGAAGTATGTTGTCTCATGCAGACATATTTAACAGCTACTTTTCCTGTCATGGGAAACTTTATATCAGTAAAGAATAATATTATTAGGTGAGGTGGTTATGAGGAGCTGTCAGGATCATTCTGATTCTGCAAGGTTTCCAAAAAGAAGAGGTAATTGCTCCTATTAGGAGATTTTTAAAGTGTCTTTTCCACATTTGTTTTTCACCTATGAGAATATATGTGCCTTGCCAATGAAGACAGGACTATTTTCCTCCATTCACAGACAATGGAAGTCTAGTTCCACCATTCTGGTTTTTTTTGATTGCCTTGTCAAGCAAAAGTTCCCCAATTCCATGAGTTTCTTCAGCTGATTGGACAATTTTTCCTGTTAATTTTGCTCTGAGAACAAGTTTGTATTACACTTCAGTGACTAGAAAGCCTAATTTCATGATATAACATCAATTGGATGTCATCTTGGCAGACTTGCTAAGCTCTTTGAACTTAAATGAAAAGAAAACAAGCCTCAATTTGGTGGTCTCTCAGTGCCATGAGAAGCAGACATTCAGCCACAGAATGGGGACAGATAACACAAGTACTGGGAACAAAATTTAGGCTTAAGTACTGGAAGCAAAGAACTTGAAGAATACTTTTTTAGAAGACATTTCTCATTATGAATAGAGGGAAAGAATCAGAGCTGACCTGGCAGCATGCTGAGGGCTCAAATTGGCAAGCACTTCTGACAGGCAAGAATTTCACTGAAAAATAATTGTATGGGAAGAGGGTAACCAGTCTCAGTAATTAAGTTTTCTTCTGGGGTTCAGCAAGCATTATTTTTTGGCTGCTAAATAAATTTTCTTCAAAGGATTATGATTTCAGATTGCTTTTTTAATAGCTCTGTACTAATAAATACTCAGTACTAAAAATAATAATGTTCCTTTATAATACATTACCTTTCCCTCCAAATCATGGCACTTTCTTTTACTTGGATAAAATCCAAAAGCACAAAATACTTTGCTCTGAAACACCCCTGCTCTTGGAACTCCATGTCTTACAGACCTTCTCTCTAATAAGGCCAATGCAGCTATGCTCTTCCCAAAGTTTGTGTCTTTCCAAACTCCTCTGTAGATCTCCAGAGCTGTACTCTCTAAAATTAGTAGCAACTTCTAGGAAACCTGGTTAATACGTGCATTTGGTTTTTCATGTATTTTCCTTTTTTTTGTACAGACACTGTAAAAAAAATCAAAATGTTCTCTCAATTTCCTGCAGGGATAGATGGAGCAAAAGTGATGCAAAGAACTCCTGTGACAGCAGGACACACAGTAGAATACAGTTATCTGCTGTTACTTAAGACTTCTCTTCATCTCATCTTTATTTCAAATATATAAGGTAATTAATTTTTGAATGTTAAAATCATTTTTTGGGGTTGGAAAAGAATTTGTATATTTTCAAGGAAGAAATGCTTGGCAAAAGACAGTATAAGAAAACAGAAAAAAGTCTTCCAGCTAGCATAAAAAGCTGCATGACAATATTCAATGATCAATTCCGTATTATCATGAAATTCAACCAGAAAGAATGTAAATTACTTCTATTTAGATTTAGAGTTTTGTTTGCTGTTTGGATCATGGAGAGCATATTTGTTGGTAATGAGTAAGCATTCTTACTTGTTCAGTGATTTTTATGAAATTGAAAAAAACCTAAAAGTCCAGAGGGCCTTAGCATGTACTTCTTCAGTCTGGTTTTGTTTCAGCAGGAATTGAAGTAGATTTGAATTCTTTGAATGTTTGCATCCCCTAGGGTGCATAGTCATCTATTTTTTTGAGTATGCAAAGAAGTGATATCTTTGACAACTTTTTGTTTTCACACTGATTTGTGAATCACTGGTTGCTGTTTCCAGAATCCATCATATGAACCTTAGGACCACTGTGTCTTCATATGTGAGAATACACCTTTATTTTTATCACCATCTTTATCTTGACATTGTTATGAATGTAAAAACCCTGAATAATATTTTTATTCCAAATGCCTCCATAATGTGCAATCTTTTGTTTTATTCAGGCATTCCAAATTCTTCCATTCTCATTTTCAAAATATATCCAATAACTGTATACATTTATTAAGTATTTTTGGATTTCTTTTATCATCATTTAATTAANGAGTCTGTGGAAATTATTTTAGGATCCCTTTTAGGATAGAATGTCCTAAAGTAATTATGTCTTGGAGATATTCCCATTTTAGTCTTTTTCCATGACTAATATAATTCATATTTGATTAAGCATTATTAGGCATTTTGACTTTCTTCCCATGATGGGGTAGTAGATACCCAAGTGGGTTAAATCAAACTCATACCACAGGATCCAATGTAAAGTCCTAGAGGAGCAGTGTAGACCTTACATGTTTAGTGGGGAGGGAACCCCATCTTGGAACTCATGGAGTTTGAAAAGCATAAATTCTGGTTACTAATCAAAAAAAAATCTTAGTGTCCCATGTAGCTCTCTGGCCAGAAAAGGATAAGCTAACACTTGTCTGTACATACAGAAGGATAATCCTTCAAAGTAAACAGGATTATTTGTCATTTGGCTCTTTTTTGATTTGGATAGATTTCCAGCTATGGCGTTCCAATTCAAGCACTGGAAGATGAGCCTTAAATCACAAGTGTCTCATTTCCTTGAAATGCTCATGAAAATCACTTTGTGTTTGATATCTATGTATCAGGGAAGACTGCTCAGAAATGTGAGAATACTCTTGGCATAACAGAGCTCACTGCTGAGCTGGGTAAGCTGTCAGTCTGTGAAACCCAGTGATATCAGCACCAGTTCTTTTTAGTAAATTGCTTTCTTTCTTTACCCAAAGACCTAATGCTAGCTAACGTGTTGCCATTTAATCATCTCTGTGAGAGAGGTGCAAACACACAATAAACTTCTCTCAGATAAGTTAAAATGGATTATTTCATCAAGGGCTGTAAAAATCCGAACAGGACATGATGATTTTATA
>VZTT01032037.1:329-20294 GCA_013400855.1 Buphagus erythrorhynchus | reverse complement strand
TTACCAGGTACTGAGGCCAGGCTAATGGAAGAGTAGAACAACTAACACCTGAGTTTAATGCTTATCTTGTTATGCTGTTTGTTCTTTATTTTTTTACCTTACCTCTCCTTAAAAATGGAGAGTATTTTGTTTTCCTACTTGTTTTTGAACTGACATGGGGATCTGACTTCCATTTGATTTGTTTTGTTTTCCTTTAAGGCCCACATAAAGGTATTAAAGAAAAAAAATCCAAATAAATACATTTAACAAGTTATTATTTTGATTTTGGAGAACAAATCTATGCATGTTAGTAGACCAACCTTATTTCTATGGATTGTTCTAGTACAGCAGCAGTTACTTTACTGCTCACAGTAAGATTTTTTCAAAGGTACGAACTCTTTCAAATGAACTATTTTAGGATTCATGAGCAGTTCTAAATTGTGTCAGTTTCTGCTAACACAATTTAGAACATATTCATTTTGATAATAAAAAGATTCACAGAAAAGGATGAAAACAGTTTGCAGTTGTCTTAAAGCATAATTTAAAGCCTGTGCTGTGCCCTAAATGGATAAGACTGCAGACACAAGGTCCATGGCCAGGACATACACACAGATGTATTTCTATCTAGGCTGGTTTTCGTACCTAGACTCTTATGTAATCACATAAAAACAATGAGGAAAACTTCCCCCCACAAAGTCTCAGGGAAGGTAACAGTGCAAATACTGCTTTCTCTCTTGCAAAGATAAATCACTCAGTGGGCAAAGTACAGCCTCAGCTGGAGTAAAAAAGTTTAATATGTATAGTGCATGTCTGTAGGGATGAACAGTCCTCAGAATATGGAAGAACCAGGTATTACGTCTTTTACTCAGGAAAAAGCTTATTTGAAAACTGTCCATCTTAGTAGCTACTACAGACAATGTGATTTCTCTCTATCTGATCATCAAAAGAGCCTAATAAATAATAACATACTGCTTCACTTTCTATTTCACTACCTACATGTGTATCCTGTTAGGGATCTTTGTGGCTTGAAATGTGGATTTTCAGAGCGAATTCTTGCTCATAGTTCTCCAACCATTTAATTTTTCTAAGTTTCCCTATTCTGATTCTGAGTAGATGTTGCATCAGACATAACAGATGTACTGTGCTATTATTGCCAAATCATATTATTTATCTCCTAAAATGTTCACAAATTATTCATTGAACATTTAATAAAATACAACTATAATAAATAATAATACAATAAATAAATACAATAAATTACACAACACATTCAAATTAAGGTGGACTTTCTGGAAAATACATATCTTAAATTATATTAGTTAAATGCCTTACTAAGATAGGAATTAAATGAATCCTCAAAAAAGAACAGTGGATTTTAAAGGTTTTCTTGTTCAGCTGCAAATGATCTTAAGGAAAATATAATGAAAATGTAAGTAAAGCTTTATAATTGTACCAGACTGGCCATTAATTTTTCTGGTATAATTTAGAAGTACAGGTATATAAACCAATTAAAAATATTTTTTCCTAAGGCAATAACAACATAGTAATATAAATACACTTTGACACTGGGATAAGTATTTGATGATAGAATAATAATAATATTAGCACAGCTGGACAGCTTCTCAGTATTATTGAGCTGCTGAAAAATTTTACATCTAAAATTTGCATCAGACACTTTCTATTTTTAGAAAAGTTCTATTACACTTAATATTATTATTTATTAATGTGGGTGATTTATTTTAGTGCTATGCATTCAGCAGGTTTAAAAATCATGCTGTCATCCTGCACTGTTGGGAAATGCAGTTAGTAATACATCAATTTGTGAAGTGAGTACAGAAACAAATTAAGTAGATAAAAATCATCTGTTTGGCCTAGGAGTAGTTAAGTCTCACGATTCAAATATGAATATAGAATATGAAATGTTATTAGGAATGACAGTGAAAGAAGAGGAGTAAGTAATATATTCTGTATATTGAGGCACAAAAGCTTGCTCTGAGTGGCAGAATCTGTAAAGTCCATAGCAGTGATAAAAGGGAAAAATCACAAAGGTGCTTTTGTGGTCAGTCAGGATGAAACATCAGGCAAAGGTGATGAGGCAGATGAAATAATATGAGACTAAGCTGAACTTGGGTAGAAGTGCAGCATATAGCAAGATGCAAAATATTAACCAGGTCTTGGAATGTGTTGACCACATTCGTTATTTCAACCTAAGAAGTTAAAACAAGGTGAAATGCATCTGACATTGAAATTGTCAGTATAGAGTTCTGGGAGAATTTGAAGATGAAAAGCGACACTGATGATTGTGGTAATGAAATTACAGAATTCATGATTTCTGGGATGAAAATAAAAGTACCATTAGTAAAAAGTCTCATAGTAAAGGATCATAACAGAATAAAGATCTCAGAATGCCAGCAGATCCTTAGAAAAAATATTTGCAACATTAAATGAAGAAATATTTCAATGTGAAGAAGCTTGGAATAATGAAACAAAAAAATAGAATAGCAAATGACAGATTTGCAAAGAAGGGTGAGAGAGTATTAACAGCTATTCTGAATATCCATCAGAACTGTCATACTACAATCAATAATCAAGCACAATGTTTAGATGTTTAAATAAAAGTATCTTCAGTAAGATGAGGTAGTATGTCCACTGTGTTTGAAACTGAAAAAGACTAAAATGGAGTGAGTTTTTTTCTCAGTTTTCATGACCATATTTCATTAGAATTTTGGACAACTTGAGAATCAGCAGAGATAAACACCCTGCAAAACTTGGTACAGCAAGAACAAGCTGCTGGAAAACATATGCCTAGCAACCTGAACAAAATGAACTTTACAAAAATATAAATGAACATAATAACATAAAATTAATTCTGACTGCATGACCAAAGGTAGGATGGCTTGTGTTCAAATATGTAAAGCATATCTGAAAATGGGAAGGCAAACACCAGTGTTTGTTCTGAGACAAAACTCAGAGCTCAGTTTGGAGGAAGAAAGATTTATGTTAAGCATTACAGGAGAAAAAAAAAAAAAGAAAAACAAAGCCAGTATTTTCACAATTTAATAATTAAATACTGAAGGAGGTGGCCCGGACAGATTGTGGTATCTTTATCACTGAAGATTTAAAGACAGGTGTGGTGAATAGTGTATATCTTGTCTTTGGGCAAGAGAATGGACTAAATCAGTTTCCTTTCAATTCTTTCTGATTCTTATGTTTTATATCTCCTTTACAGAATGAAGTCAGCTGTGAAAAAAAGGCACAGAGAGTAGCAGGGTAAATGAACATAGCTTCTATCTGAATTATTGTCCCCTATTAAAGAAGGTAGAGATTTGCACTGTTATTTTAAAAACAGAAGCATTTGTAGTTTCCAGTTGGAATATAAGTTTGCAACAAAGAAAAAACAAACTTCATCTCTCTAATGAGACATTGGTGATAATAATTCTTTAATAAGTCATTGTATTCTGGAGCTAATGGTATTTGTACATATAAAAATGTATTTCATGTAGTTTCACAGTAATATAAGGAAGATAAAGGTGAAACTCTTTTTAAGAAGGACTGATTTGATGTAGTCCTTTTATTTAAAACCCTTCAGACTGTACCTCTTGTGAAATGATTTATTTCTAATGAGTCTGCATTAGCATCAGCTGCAGAGCATGACTTACAGATGTGAGCCCTAGATACTGCAATGGATGTCTTGAGCCTTGCATTTTCTCCAGGACCACATTTAAAAATACTAAACTATGTGAAATGAAACTTAAAGTATGGAGCTACAGTTAAGAAGGTTTTTATTTGCTGTTTACACTGTGCACATTAGTCAATAATAAATGTTAATTCCATTTAACAGGTGGTTGGTTGGTTGCTCGGTTGGGGTTTTTTGTTTGGTTGGTTTTGATTTGCTTTGGTTTTTTCGTTGTGTTTTTTATTTCCCCTCCAGACTACAACAACTCATAGATGATAAAAGTCTTTCTCAAGTTGAGAACTGTAAGGAGTTTGTTTTCACAAGTTGCTTTTGATTAATTTACTTGCTTTTGATACTTTCTGTAACAGAAAGCTGTGAGCTACATTTCAAACATTTTAAGGATGATGGGGTAGCTGTGATGGTTTAGGGACATAAGCAAACATGAAATTGTTCATGAATATCAGATATCAGGGGTTGTAGATTTTTAACTCCGGTGGTGGTGGTGATGACTTTATCACGTAGGCGGAAATTGGAAGCAGCTCCTGATTTGTCTGCTTTCTTTTCTTACATGTTTTGGGTGTATTCAATTTCAAATAACACATTTCAGTGTCTTCTGTCTTTTAGTTAAGGTATGGATTTTGATTATGGTATAATTTTGGTCTGTGTATTTGCTTGATGAGTTGTTCAGGAATGATAAGAGGCCTGACCCAAAATCCAATGCTGTTTTAGTAAAAGTCTCCTGTGCTCTTAAAAAGGAATTAGAGGTAGGCTCTAAAGAGGCTAGCATATCTTTCATGAGCAGCTTTTGTTCCAACAAGCTGTTATTATTTTACTCTTACACTGTATAACACAACCTTTGTATGTTTGTGATACTAGTGAAGACAAGGAGCATAGGGGCCACCACCAGAATGAAAACTACATTTTTCAAGTGCATGACTTTTATTACCGCTACTTAACATTTTCCAATAAAAGAAAAATGAGACTAATGACATTTTGTTTCTTTGTATATTTGGGCTTTGTACCTATGGCGATTATTTGAAGCAGTCATCTAAGTAGCAATATTTACAATACATTTCTCAAGTAATATTGATTCAATTTTTAATTAATGCAGTAAACCCAACTGCTGCCTATATCTAGAAGTTTTATTACTAGCACCTGTCCTGCTTCACTGGATTACAGATGTATAGGAAAGGTGATTTCTGTCTTTACTTCGGCAACATTCACAGCCTTTTTTGCCCAACAAGCATCTACGCCTTACATAATTTGAGTATCTGACCTGAGAATTTAGCTAATCCTAATTAAGTCAGGGAAGTGTTTTTTCCAGGCACGAATTTGGCAAGTTTGGGCACGCTAATACTTAGTTACATTTGGTTCTAATTAATACGTAAATCCTAAACTTGGCTATAAAAATAGTAATGTTCTCTGCAGGAAAATGACAGGTTTATGAGTAAGCTTTGACAACCTTTAGAAAGCTTTAATTCCCCTCACCATCCACATGTCCAAATGCTTTTCTTTTAAGGTGTTCTTTCTTTAAAGAATTGCTTTCTACAACATTATTCTACAGTTAGATCATGATATTGGTTCAATATACCTCAGAAAATCAATTAAAAATGCATCTTCATTAGTTTTTTAGTTTTGAAGCAACTAGTTCACTTACTTTTGTTCTGGTTTCCACAATGGGCTCAGAGAAGGCTGAGCCAGCGCCCCAAATGTGGCCAAAACATGATGGTCACACAGCTCAGGGGACCAAGCTGAGCAGCAGAGGCACAAAGAACATCTCTGCTCATCACCACCAATTTCACTGCTCTGCCCTGTGTCCCCTGTGTGCTAACACAGACAGCACCTTCTTTATTCTTTGATGTGTTTACTCTGGAAAGAATTATTACTATGGGGTTTTTTTAACAAGAGACAAAAGGAAAACTCTTATTTGGAAAATACCTGAATCAGAAGTTGTAGCAATTAATCTTCGTTTTCTAAAGAAATTTTTCTTCTTTAAATGAATTTTAAAAATTATTTTAGTGGTATTTAACTACCACTATAATTTGTTTGAAAGTATTATTCTAACATTTTCCTGTTCATCTTAAATAATTCTATTCTGAGGAAAACTGTTACAGGCAGTCATTGGGGAAAAATGAGACTGAAAGGCTATGAGCTGAGGGAAGGAAAATTTCAGCTCCTGAATTATTCTGTGTTCCACTGGTATATACTCACAATTTTTTTAACTGAAGCAAGATAATTAATTTTGACCATAAATCTTCACCACTTTCATTTAAAATATCAATATAACATCATATATAGCCATAGAACAATGATTTAAAATACTGTCCTATTTTACTGTAGGACATAAATTTCTGTTTTTCTTGACTGGATTATTTACAGTGCTTTGAAGTAATTCTGTCGTGAGAGGTACTATAGAAATGAAGATGGCAAGTTTTCCTTCTGCTGTGTACAGGCATCACAATACACCTACACAGACGTGATTGGGTTTGTGGGATGGGAAACAACATCCCTTGAAGTTAAATTACAGAATCAATCTCATGACGAATGAGGTTATGAAAATTAATTGCTCTGCATGCTCAATAAAGATTTTCTAAATGTACACACAGTATGATTTTTTTAACATAGTGAAATTGCTCCATTTATTAGCAGCTTGAAAATGTTAGCTCCTACATGTAAGTTGTAGACAGAGAATATTATTTTCAACTCAGTAGGCAGAGGCAGAAATCAGTACCTTGGGTTTAGAAAAGAAAAGAGAAAAATCAGGAAAAACTATATTCAAAAAAAGATTCTTTAAAAAAGCAAAGAGAGTAGACTGTATTATTCACAAAAGTCCAGACTATTTTAAGGTATTGAAATATTACAGACTTCACAGTGGATTTTAAAACAGAAAGTCAACCCAGACTTAATTGCAGGAGCTTTTATCAGTCATTTAATTTCTATATGTGACAGTTGAGAGCTGCATTTATAACTTTTGTCAAACACATCTAAACCAGAAGGTACTTTTTCCTGTTACAGCTAGACAAGAATAAGTTCACTGGTCATGAATGGCATTGCCTTTGGGGTGAAACGTGATAATGTAACCAAATGAAGTAATGCTCTTTAGACTTCTTTAATATGAGAATAGAGATGATTGTAGCTTGCATCACAAGCTGCAGGGAAAATTTTGCTAGAAGTGATTTCACTATTCAGGATACAATTTGGTGAAATCATGAAAAGAAGGTGTCACTCTCTTCTTAATGATAAGATTTGCTTTGAGTGCAAATGAAGCTAGGATGTAAAAAAAAAACAAAAAAAAAAAAACAAAAAAAAAACCTCTGCCGTAGATATATTCTTGACAATCCTCAATTCAAAGGCCAGCCTGACATTATGCAGCTTCTCATGTAATGTGTAAAGAAAGTAAAATTCACACTAATTTATTAAACAATGTAAATTTTTGCTTGCAGTGATGGGCAATTCGTGTGATAATTCTGTATTTTTAAAGAGAGATCTAGATATCTGCTCTTTGTATGTGACTGTCTCTGTTGGGGTTTTGGGTTCCTTTTGGGATTCCCGTTCTTGAGCCTTGCCCAGAACTGTGGCTTGCAGCAGGCCCTCAGACCAGCGGGGTACAGAGACCAGCATATGGAGAAAGGCACAAATCCACAGTTTATTCTATGTAGGCATCCAATCCAGCATATACAACGGTTATTGTTTCACAGGGGTTTTTATATCTTTTGAGGGTTTTACAGTTTGAACCAATTACCAAGGGAATTCTACATTCTAACCAATCCCCAGGGGATTTCACATTCAAAGCTAGTCTATGGATACTAAAAGAAGATGAACCACTAATATTACAGATAGATAAGAGGGTGTTCTAAGGGGGGAAGCTGGATTCCTTTTTGTATTCATCATTTAATAAGCCATTTCTTGTCTTTAAGCTATGGTGTTCCAAGGGGCCTGCTCTGGGGATGCAGAGGGACTTTCTGCTCCCTCCACATGTGACTATTCTAGTTAAGTAAGGTTTGTCATTGTTTAATCCCAATCATCTTTTCTGGCTGCTAATAAGGTTTTTAATAATAAATACCTCTGAAGTTAAGGTTCTGATCTCTCACACACCTAGTATAACTCATGTCTGAGCATTAATGATGCTTTTGAAACATCAAAGTCCCCCAAAAGTTCTCTCATTCAGAATCTTCATTGTGTGCATTTATTTGTTTAGACTCTAGACGACAACTTAAATTTATGGATTCATGTTGCCTGCACTTCTGTTGTAGTCCTCAATTGTTCCACAATTACTTCTTATTGTTAACCTTGAACCTTTAAAATTCCTTTAGAAAACTCTTCCTAAATTTTGGAAAACAAACTACCCAGCTATTTGAGACATTTACCTCAAGTAAGTAAATAAATAAACTTAAGTTTTGGTTTATTTAATCTTCTTGTATTTTTAGAGCACAATTCTGAAAGGGGAAATGACCTTTTATTTTTAAGGGCAGTAACACTTTATTCAAGAAAATATGATCTCTGAAATATAAATTGAAGGTACAATCATTTTCTTCTGTTAATCACTTATTTAGGGAAAACTCAAAAGTGGGGGTGAAGTAACATCATCTGCAGCACTTCACTTCTACATAACAGTTTGAAATTTCCTCTAGAGTAATTGTTTACTGGTTTTCTTCAAGGTCAGTCCTATTTCTCCCTAACCTCCCACAATGGGAGCTGCTGTACACAACCATAGGATAACAATGGTCTCTATTCTCCCAGCAGTTACCAGGGAGACTGAACTAATTAAGAATCATGCACATTGAAAGCCCTTTCAATTAGCAACTGAGAAAAGCAGAAATTGCTCCTGAATAAGAAAAATAATAATGTTTGTCCTTATAAGATTTTGGGTTTGCGTCACTAAAACTAGTAAGTCAGTTTTCACTCTGGAAGTTTAGGTGTCATCCTGATTACCCAACTTTCCTACTGGTATGACACTCGTGACAAAATTTTTGACAAATTTAATGAACTTCAGGTAAATATAATGACAGAACAATGTCTTTGGGCTAAAAATCTGTTAACAGCTTCTGATCCCAGTCATGCTAACCAGAATGACCAAAACTCCACGAACTTCAGTGATGTAAGTGAGGCCCCTAAGAACATATTTAGAACACAAATGTACCTGTTGATTATGATTATGGCTTTGTATTTAAATCCACTGAAGATTTGTGTATTTTTCTAATTTAAGTGGGATGTTTTATATCATCACATACTTTGAGTGGCAGCTATTCTAACAGCAAGAACGTTAGGAAGTTTTAAATTGATATAATTTTAATATAAATTCTAGTATATTTTGCAATGTTCACTTCTTCATTCTGTAAGCTAAAAAAAGGTCATTATTCAAAATTTTTTACAGTGAGCTAGTATCTTCTAAATACCTAGTCCTTTAAAATAACTCACCTTGTTGATCAAAAGAATCCAGCTGCTTGAATTTTCCTGGGTTTTAACAAAGTTTTCTATATCGTCTCTCATGGTATTCTCCTGGACAAAATGTCCAGCTCACAGCTGAAAAAATACATCATGCCATGGATGAGCAGCTGGCTCAAGGGTGGGGCACGACGGGTTACAGTGACTGGGGCGACATCGGACTGGTGACCTGTCACCAGTGGGGCTCTGCAGGGCTCCATCCTCAGCTCAGTGCTTTTCAACATCTTCACAAAATTGGACACAGGACTGGCACGGATGCTAAGCAAGTTGCCAATGAAACAAAATTTGAAGGAGGTTCTGTCTTCCTCAAAGGAAGAAGGAACATGTGAAAATCCTCAGGAAATGAGTGGGCTGGGCAATCACAAACCATGGGAAGTTTAACAAGGGTAAGTGAAAAATTCCTGCACCTGGCAACTCTGGTTGTGTGTGTAGGCTGGGGAAGAAGATGCTGAAGAGCAGCACTGTGGAAAGGGACCTGGGGCTCCGAGTTGATGGCAAATTGAACACGAGCCAGCAGTGCCCTGGCAGCCAGGAGGGCCAACCCTGTCCTGGGGGCATCAGGCACAGCATCACCAGCCGGGCAGGGGAGGGGATTGTCCTGCTCTGCTCTGCACTGGGGCAGCCTCACCTCCAGTGCTGGGGGCAGCTTTGGTGCCACAGTGTAAGAAAGGCATTAAACCATTAGAGAGTGTCCAAAGGGGGCAACGAGGATGGTGAAGGGTCTGGAGGAAAAGCTGTGTGAGGAGTGGCTGAGGTCACTTGGTCAGTTCAGCCTGGAGGAGACTGAGGGGAGACCTCACTGCAGTTACAGCTCCCTCATGAGGGGAAGCAAAGGGGCAGAGACTGAGCTCCGCTCTGTGGTGACAGTGACAGGACCAGATTGAACAGCATGGAGTTGTACTGGGGAGGTTTAGGTTGGGAAAAAAAAGAGATTGTACACTTCTGCACCCAGAGAAAGGTCGGGTACTGGAATAGGCTCCCCAGGGAAGTGTCACAGCACCAATCCTGGACAATGCTCTGTGGCACACAGTGTGAATCCTGAGGCGTCCTGTGCAGAGCCAACAGTTAGACTCAATGATCCTGGTGGGTCCCTTCCAACTCAGAACATTCTGTGATTCTCTGAAATAATGTTGTTTTAGTTTGAAAGACAGATGTCTGTTAAGGAAGGCAAGAGCTTCCCTTGAAATGGCATATATAAATCCCTGCCTTTTGAATTATTATAATTTTGAAATTAAGGGGCTCTTAGGCAAAGATGTGGAAATAGGAATTAGGAAATAGTTCTTTACTAGTGTGTGTAAATATAAAAAACTAAAACAAACAACTAACAATTTAATAGGAAAATTAAAATAAAATGCAGTAGTAAAAAAAAACACTAACTGAGTCAGAATACAACCTGACACCCTGTCAGTCAGGGTGCTGGTAGCCGTCCTATTAAATGTTGGCTGCAGTCCTCCTGGATGACAGATGTGGTTCTGTTGAAGCAGTGCTCCTGTAGAAGGGTGAACTTTTCCCCCAAAGGTCCAGTGATGATGTAGAAGGGTCTGATTATCCTCTGAGAATCCAGTGGAAAAAGGCTGACCGTGGTGATCCAAATCTCAGATTACATTCAGGTAGGGAATGCTTGGCTCCTCCCCCTGGGTGGAGCACCTCCCAGTGGGATGATGTAAATTTATCAGTCATGCAGTGGGACTCAATGGCCCGATAACAGAACATATCTCCCTGGATAGAGGATGGGCTGTGAGCAGTGCCCCACCTGGTTTTAACAATGGTGATAGTATACATACCTTTAGTTACATGCTGCATTGCAACCTATGACAAATGTTGAGAAATGGATTACCTTTCTGTTTATATTTACATGCATCAAAATCTGTCATGCAAGTAAACAAATAATGTTGTTTCTGAAGATTCCATAGCTGAACTTATGGTTCCACAAAGGAAATAATTACCAAGAACAAGATCATTCTATTTATCAACTTCATGAGAATTTAGAAGGCAGCTAGTAAGTGGTTTTTTAATTGTATTTAATGATGCAGACAGTAAAAACAGCTTCACCTTGAAAATTGAAAGGAGAAACTATCTTGAGATGACTGCAGGCTGAAATCTTGAAGACAATAAACTCAGCACCTGAGTAGAGCATTAGCTTTTTAATCAGACAAGATTAGGTGGAGTTCAGTGTTGAAGTTCCTCGTGATGCTTGCAAAAGTCTGCAATTTGTCTTAAGTGAAAATTGCTGAAGAAATATAAAGAGATGCCACACCTGTGTAATCACATAGAACATAACTCTACATCTTCTCAAACCAATAGCAATTAAATTGTTGATACTGATAGAAGGAGAACTGAGTCCATATTTTCTGGACAGCAAAATTTCTTCATTGGTTTTCTTTTTTTAAATATAGCTGGCACATATGATTACAAAAAACTAAAATTTATGGGAAGTATGATGGACCAATAAAAAGTTATCTTTGATATAGGTCCAAAAACATGAGAAACAAACTAAAAATGTTTTAGACAAATAATTTTTCTGATGATCTGCATTAAAAAAAATAGGACAACTCTCTTCCCAAGTTTGAAGGTGGAGCCTACTTTATATTCAGTGTATATCTTGTAATTTTTAGGCAGAGGAATACCAGTGCAGACTGCAATAACTCTAAACCAAAGCAGTGCAAGACTAACCTGGTATCTGTCTTAACTATGAAAAGAGTACTGTAACATCTCAGTATCAGTTATTCTTCTGGCAAATAATTTGGATTATGAAGCATTGTGATTTTTTGCAGGGAATACAACATTATTTGGGGGACTGCTTGACATGTTTTGTGTTTATACTTTTTGCCATAGAGCAGAAACAGCAGTTAATTTAATTTGATGAGTTTTACCAATTAATAGGCACACTATATGAGAAACTAAGCTATGCACTTCATGATTGGTTGCTGAAGAATTATTTATTTATCTTACTATCTTTTTTAGGTAATAAGTAGGTTGATTCACAATGTATCAGCAAATACAACATAACATCTGGTAAATGCCAGGCTACAAACTGAAGCAATGGAAACATAGCAGATTTCTGGGTGTGTTTACAACATAACTCTTGCAGGTTAGATATGCAGTCAAGTGAAAGGAAATCCAAAATCAGTCAAACATAGTTCTTGCTACCCAACATGTAATATTTATGCAAGCATATATGAAAAATCAGTATTATTCTTTCATTTATTCTAATGTATCTAGGCCACAAACAAGCACCCTTTCAGTATTCCTCCCTTCATTACAACTGCATCATTGCCAATTATAATCACAGGTTAAATTCTACTATTTTGAACAACAGCAGACTGTTTTCCTAAGTACTCTTCTGTGGTTGCAGAACACTTATTCTCCATTCTACTCCTCCTCACACACCATTTCAGTAATGTTTCTTTCATCTTCATTCATAAAGATGCAAATATTGGACTTTTCATAAACAGCAGAAAGCCTACACCAGCAGTGAGAAAGAGGCTGCAACAATTAGACGTGATGTAAATTATGCTGATCTTCCTCTCCTTGATTCTGAAAAAAAAATCCACCATGAGCTTCACTGCATAATTTTGGTATTCTACAGTTGGAAAGGTCAAAAGCTTCTATGACAACTGACTTCTATATTTTGCTTACATAGATACATTTGCTTTGCTTATTTGTTTCTGTAGGATCTGCTAGGCTATATGATAGGATATACTTAGGAGTGAAATCTTTTGGCAAGTTGAACAGAGGCAAACTGGTAAAGCTCAAAAGCCTGTGTGAGATTCAGTTTGCTGCTTTTAGTTACATTAGGCGAACTGTGCTGTGTATCCTAAACTGTGATATGGAATGATGTTACAGATTTATATCACAAAAGGCAGTGACAGTTTACCCTTGTATTTGAGATCTATATGTGATATGGAGGAGTTAATTACTAGGATTATAGCAATAAACTGTGAGAATAAGATTGCTTTTTGCCTTTGTCCACCTGAGAATTATATAAATTATCTGATTATTGCACATGTTGAGATGGCTTATAGCTATCGTAGTGAATCATCCTTTCATGTGGGACAAAGATAAAGAAAACTGATATTATGTATGTGATGGTCACCTCCCATTTTAAAAATATTTACCTTTTGTATTTGCTATTTGCCAAATACAGCCATTTGGAGCAGCAGGTGTTGCACAGAATTCAATAGAGGCCTTTTATTTCATAGCTACCTAGAAGTTACAAGCAAAGCAAAATGTTTGAGCAGACCTCAAAATGCTGCTGAGGACCTTCATGGCATATGTACTATTTTGAAACTATTATATTGATTTTCTGTTCATAATCCGTCTTGTACCTAGATCTTACTTGCCATTACATTACCTTTTCCTTTTCTCTGCCTTATTTTTCCCCTCTCTTGCAGCTACATGTTTGCATACACTGGTGCATGATTTCTTATTGTGACCCAGCTGAGCAGGATTGAGAATTTATACACAACTGATCAGGAATCAGGATGTGGTTTTGTAAAGTCATTGTGTGTGTTTGTGTTTTCAGCGTGATAAATCAGAGCTTGTGGTTTGCACTGGGAATCTGATAGATGTATTCTGGTATGGTGAAATAGGGTTACATATGAGAACAGTGCCTGCCAAACTTCTGTAGCTTGAGCTTTCACTATTGACTTTGCAGATTCAAGATCAATTTCTCTCACAAATTGTTAATTGCTCTTCATTCTATGAATACATACATATGACATTCAACATGCATTGTACACATGTATTCAGTTTTCTGAGAACAAGAGTTGGAGTTTTGCCAGGTCTCTTTACATCCACAAAAGTAGTGGATGTAAAAGACCCTACTTGGGGAGTGTCTTTAAGTCAGTTTTTAAGAAAGTTACTGACTTGCACAAGAAATGGATCCTTTATAGGAGCCTCTTACAGTTTCCTTTATTGAGCTTGAAAAAAAAATTAATTAACATTTTCAAGCATCCCAGAACCACAGAACCATTCATGTTGGAAGAGACCTTCAAGATCATCAAGTCCAACAGCACTACCATAATCACTCCTAAACCATATCCCGAAGTGCCATTCCACATGCCTTTTGAACACTTCCAAAAACAGTGATTCCATCACCTCCCTGGCCAACTTGTTCCAATGCCTAACCCCTCTTCCAGTTATAAAATATATTTCTAATACCTAATCGGAACCTCCAAGAATTAACCTTGGAAAGTAGTATTTAAAAACATTCATAAATTGTGCTTAATTCCAAAGATCAAAAGAAATTGTGGCTAAGTGCATAGTGCACTTACTTGGGGTGATGTGAGGCATCCTGGACCACCCATCTAAAAAGGATTGTGCCTCTGCAATAAAATCTGTGGGGAGCTCTGAGCAGAGGACATAAATTGAAGATGCAATATACATTAACATTGAATTTGAAATCATACTTTTAAAAGGGCATCACCGTTTCTTTAATGCTTGGACTGTATTGTGGTCTCTGTAAAGATGGCATTTTTCTGTAGGTGCTCCTCAGATATACCAGACATTTTCAGAGCTAAACCTTTATTCTTAAACACTTATTGAGGTAAATTGGTAGAAACTGTAGGAGTCCATGCCTATATGAATCTCCAAGACTTGTACAAGTACAAAAGAATTTGCTTTCAAAGAATACATCTGAATTGAAGATAAAAACAGTTTCAAATTTCTTATATGAAAAATTTAAATAATTAACCAAATTATCTTTGAATTGCTGTGTAACAACTTTAAAAGATTTTAACTTTGTCTTGTGGCAGAAGCATTCCAGGAGTCCCATGTTCTCTATTTGTTTGTCAAAATGAGAGTATCTGATTTTATTGCTAATTACACTTTTCTGTTACATGGTAGCAAAGACACCTTAGTTTTTGTTTTCAAGTGGTTTACTCTTCCTTATAATAAAGTGGTGATTAAAATACACTTTCAATTGTGTCACTGTTTTTTTAAAGAGTGGCATTTATATTAGGGGTAGAAGAAGCTCAAAAAATAATGACAATCTGCTTTGATAGAAACATTCCTCTAGTCAATTCCATTGGTATTAAAAGGCCATTAATTTTTCTTTGTTCATAAGTCACACTGTAAAGAGGCAGTCTGCATTTATGTAGTATACTGTAGGTTGAGAGCTTATGGAAGGCATACAAGAAACAGACTTTATTATCATTCTCTTAGAAAACACAGTTTATTAGTACAATGTAGGAAACTTCTTGGCATTCTCAGCTGGTTTATGTGGATGAGGGTTTTCCCATGAATAACTAATTTTTCTGTATTTGGAACTAGTTCACAAATATTATAAATTAATTAAGGTGTCTAAGATAATTTACGCATTGTCACTTATTGTTACATTTATACATTTTTCAACATTTTGCATGTACTAGATACAAAATATTTAATTTCTCCTTCCCTCTTCCCCCTTTGCTGTAAGGCACGGTGTTTAACTTCAGACAAGATACTATCCCATTGAAAACCCAATAAACATATATGCACGTGGTTTGTAGACTAAGCTTTCCAGACATTGAAAAACCTCTGATTCAGTTACACCATAGTGGAGACAATCAACAAAGTTTTAGTTGATGCAGCATTTGTTGACACTGCTAACACTGCAGGAGCTGGCAGTGCAGAGGAAGGAGATATGCTGGTTTTCCCACTCACCATTCTGACACCTAGGCAGATCACAAAGAAAAGATGTGTGGGTATTCAAGGAAAGAACTGATCCTGATTTGGATGGCTGTGCTTGTATCCACCCATAATTTCCTACGTGAGCTTGTCACTCAGGGATGACATTTGTAATACTTGTGAGGGTTTTTAATTAAGGTCCTAAGTTCACCCTTCTGAGAGGAGTGAGATGAGTCCTTGGCTGGGAAAGCTAGATGGAGACAAGAATCCAGTACATGTTTGTCTTCTATTGCTCTTCTCATGATTCATATGGTCCTCTGCAAATTTGACTCCTTGACTAATAAAGTCCTGCAAGAGTAATTCTAGAGGTCTTGTGGGCTGCTGGAGGTCCAGCTCCTCATGTTCTTACCAATTCCTCACATCCACAGCCCACATCTTTCAGGGGGCTGTGTGAAAGCATGCGCCTAGCTGTCCACAGAGCAGGTACTTTTAACCTGCATCACTGAGGAGCTACAGTGCTGGCATAAAGTAGTACAGCCTCACTGACCTGATGTGTGATTAATGCCTGAACGGACTGTGCCTAGGTAGAGGTGACTCCACTACTGGGAAAGTTCCCAGTCTATGGTATGGAGATACTAGCTTGAAATAGGGCATCTTCATATACACTGACAAATACCAAGTTCAGGAAATACAAGGCTAGTATTGTGTTTAAAAAGAATATAAGGTATCATCTTGCCTCCCAATTCAATAATAAGCTGTATGAGATACTCAGCAAGGAGCTGAACTTGAACTTCTGACAGTTTAAAACCACGGGAACTTTTGACACAGGGAGATGGCACCAAGGAATCCAAGGATGAAGGTGGAGGGATCCTTACTGCCAAGCCACCACAATTCCCACTGTCATTGGCTGTCAGAGGGATTGGCTGGTTTAGAACAAGGCACTGCTCTAACTAGAGTCTACATCTAATGCACTTTCTTAAATACTTACTATGGCACCCCGAGAGAAATCTAATTCAAGAGAGTGGATCCTGGCAAGAACTTCTGCAGCAGGTAACTGCAGGCTAGTCAGGACAGTCTAAGGACATTAGAGCATGCCACTGCAAGTTCAGTCCATGAATTCCTAGGAAATGCATGTCAGATCACCTGAAACAATCCACAGGGCTCAAATATCAAATCTATTTCCCACAATTAATTGAAAACTGCTTTTCTGAAATGCTGAAATTGAGCAAATATTTTGAGTGAAGTTCCTCATGAGACTTAGGTATCAATGTAAAAATACAATACATAGGAAAGTTGGACATGAATTTGGAAATAGCAAGCACTTACAAGGTTAATAAAAATTCTGTTTCACAAATAAGATTCTGAGAGTTTCAAAAAAGAAGGAATTTGCCTGCTTAAAGCAGAACATGAAAGAAAAATGATTGGCTATAAGGACAAGTATCTTTCATTAAAAGAACTCAACACATTCAGAAGTGTCAGGCAAGAGAATTGTTGCATCACTTTTTTAAATAAAAGGAACAATTGCATAAGCACATCACATTTTCTTTGGAGTTTCTCTGCAGAATTCTTGCAAAGCAAAAGGACAAAGTCCCACTAAGCCAACAGCAACAAAGTCTCACCTGGGTTTCTTGACAGTGGTAAAATGTTTGACTGAAGAGAAGTTCGTGACTCCAGAAATAAACTAACTGAAACTGAAGTAGATGGTTTCAGTTGGCTAGACTGCAGGGGAGAGATTCTTCACTTTTGAGTGGAAAGGCTGGGGCAGTAAGATGAAGAACAAAGTATTACCCCAGTATTTACCATCATATCTAGAACCTGCCTAATTACCTTGTACATGGTACAAAAAAACAAATCTTTAATGACTGGATGATTTATATAAATCTAGATACAGATGATGTCTCCTACCCCCAAGTATTGCAATAGAATATAAAATAATTATGAATTGCTGGACTTTTGCATAGCACCAAGAAGATAATTATTTTATTTTATTATTATATTATAGGTGGCAGGAAGAAATGGAAATACCTTTGTGTTTGCTATGATAGTCAGATTGTTATTGAAAATATGCTGCTGGATTGCTGGACAATCACCATGATAAAGCCAGAAAAGTTGAGAATTATTACCGACCTGAGTAAGATCCTTAAATCAGAGCATTACATGATGAAAGTTGTTCAGGGAGGGATTTTAAACTCTGTATGTCAACAAAAAGTTTCGATAGCATTGATTATACATGAAAAAAAACCCCAAACAACTAAAAATCACAGGAATACAGCAGTTTTCTTTGTTACATTTCTATTTATGTGACTTCCTTTCAGTATAGCCTCAGTAGTAAGGCACACTGATATGGGTCTNTTCCTCATGAGACTTAGGTATCAATGTAAAAATACAATACATAGGAAAGTTGGACATGAATTTGGAAATAGCAAGCACTTACAAGGTTAATAAAAATTCTGTTTCACAAATAAGATTCTGAGAGTTTCAAAAAAGAAGGAATTTGCCTGCTTAAAGCAGAACATGAAAGAAAAATGATTGGCTATAAGGACAAGTATCTTTCATTAAAAGAACTCAACACATTCAGAAGTGTCAGGCAAGAGAATTGTTGCATCACTTTTTTAAATAAAAGGAACAATTGCATAAGCACATCACATTTTCTTTGGAGTTTCTCTGCAGAATTCTTGCAAAGCAAAAGGACAAAGTCCCACTAAGCCAACAGCAACAAAGTCTCACCTGGGTTTCTTGACAGTGGTAAAATGTTTGACTGAAGAGAAGTTCGTGACTCCAGAAATAAACTAACTGAAACTGAAGTAGATGGTTTCAGTTGGCTAGACTGCAGGGGAGAGATTCTTCACTTTTGAGTGGAAAGGCTGGGGCAGTAAGATGAAGAACAAAGTATTACCCCAGTATTTACCATCATATCTAGAACCTGCCTAATTACCTTGTACATGGTACAAAAAAACAAATCTTTAATGACTGGATGATTTATATAAATCTAGATACAGATGATGTCTCCTACCCCCAAGTATTGCAATAGAATATAAAATAATTATGAATTGCTGGACTTTTGCATAGCACCAAGAAGATAATTATTTTATTTTATTATTATATTATAGGTGGCAGGAAGAAATGGAAATACCTTTGTGTTTGCTATGATAGTCAGATTGTTATTGAAAATATGCTGCTGGATTGCTGGACAATCACCATGATAAAGCCAGAAAAGTTGAGAATTATTACCGACCTGAGTAAGATCCTTAAATCAGAGCATTACATGATGAAAGTTGTTCAGGGAGGGATTTTAAACTCTGTATGTCAACAAAAAGTTTCGATAGCATTGATTATACATGAAAAAAAACCCCAAACAACTAAAAATCACAGGAATACAGCAGTTTTCTTTGTTACATTTCTATTTATGTGACTTCCTTTCAGTATAGCCTCAGTAGTAAGGCACACTGATATGGGTCTTTCACAGAGAAAGTAAGTATTAGTGTGTTCTTAATTTATTATGAACTTGGTGACAGTGTTGGGCTGTACAATGCTATGGTAGGTATGAAAAAAAAGAGCTTGTCAATGAAGAGAAGCAAATGCCAGACAGAACTGAATGAGATTAATTCGAGACTCTATTAAAAAGAAGGCACAAGAGAAAGGTGAAGTGTATTTTATATGTGCAAAATGAGAGGTTGTGAAAGCTTCATGATAACTAATAGTGAATTTCAGTTAATTAATCCTTTATTTGCTAAAACTAAATGTTTCCCTTAAAATTTGCTAAAATCAAATGTTTTCCTCAGAATTCTTGGACTGACCTCACAAAGCAAAGTGAAACTGATGAGGAAGAGAAATTCTCGGAGAATTAATGTTCTAAAAGTGGACAACAGGAGCATATTCTGAATCTGCTTCTAAATGAATCCTACTATCTTAATTGTAAGCTATCTGGAACTCCTTTTTTAAACATCATCTAATTGTGTTTGAAAAATGCTGAATAAAAGTTTAAAAAAGGCTGAGACAGGAAAACTGACACTGTTAGGTTTTCAAATGGCTGCTTGTGGCCGAGGTCACGGAGAGTTCCATATACTCATGTAAAGCACAATCTGCATTTTAGAAAATTATATTGGATTGTTAAATCTGAAAAACAAGCACAGACAGAAACTTCGGAGGCATATTTCTGACAAATAGTGAGATATGCAGTAGGCAACACTATCTATTTATTGCCTCTTGCTTCTCTATTTTTTTTAAAGTTGAAAATACCATTTTCCTTTTATTTG
>VZTT01032036.1:8319-21901 GCA_013400855.1 Buphagus erythrorhynchus | reverse complement strand
AGTGTTGTTTCAGTCTAATCCACTCCAAGGGATCTGTTAAGGAGAACCTGAGTTACCCTCGCCTTCAGGGGCAGGTCATAATGCTAAGATATGGGTTCTTTTTGAAGAAAAATTTATTTATGAGGCAGTAATTAGTTCTTAATTCTTCACTGCAATTACCTCAGTCAATTTATTAGAATGAGCTTCATCATGTGTGAAACCTGCCCTGTTTTTCAAAGCATAAAGTCTAAAGACAAAAGTCTAAAAGTTCCTTTTGAAAGAAATATTGGCTGTGTTCAGTCACTAAAAAGGTTTCTTTATTTTTTCCTCTTCTACATTCTGAATTTCTTAGAAACTGGAATTTTACAGTCATTATTTAATGTAAAAAGTAATTTCTCATAGTAAAACCTTAATGAAGGCCTTCCAAGAGAAGAATACAAAGTTGACCAGATTGTGGTATATATATTCCAAGTAGATGGAATGGGATGTCAAATGTAATTCCAGAATTTCTTTGACAACTGAGGAAAGATATTCAAAATCTTAGCAGAAGCTTTAATTTTTATTGGGACATAATTGTGTTAGCACTGTTGTGGTCTCATTCCAAATGGGGCATTATAATTAATTATGAAGTCATGAAGATTGTAATATTTATTATTATTAGACTATTATTATTGTGATCATGATGATGATGATGATGATATTATGATCTTCCTTTTTGCCTTGCATTTGTGTCCTGATGATGTGGTTGTCCTTCTATACCACTGCTGTTTAAGTCATAAAATATACAGGATAAAGTCTTGTTTGGATCCAAGTGTGGCATGCAGGGCAATCTAGCTGCAGTGCTTTTTATTAGACTACAGCTATTTTGCATATCAAATATATCTGTCTGAATTTCAGCAGGAGGTGGTGTAATTTAGATACAAAGACTGTAGGCATGTGGAGGCCTTTGTGTGTAAAGATACTGCTTAAATGTAAACCACTGTGCTTTGATACCAAGTACATGAGTTTTGATCAACAAAGGGGGCTGGGGAGCACCAGCAGCTCTCAGTGGAGATGAAGCCACTTGGATCCTCACTGAGGGGGAAGCAGCTTCTCTCCTTTCCTCCCCAGGACTTTGTTCAGGGTACTGTTCTCAGGTTCCTCAGATCTGTGAGCAGTCTGGCAGAATGACCTAAGGGACGATCAAGTGATATTTTTTTTTTTAATTAATTTTCTATCTATGTTCCTCTCTTTACTTCACATGCAGACTTTGCTGCAATAGAAGGAAAACTGGCTTTCTAGCACACTTCCAAGTCCAGCCTTGGACATGTCTCTTAGTGGGCCCTTGCACAAAGCCCCTGCTGCTGCAGCTGTGTGGCAAGCACTTGCTGTTTATATAAGTATTAACCATGAGAAGTTGTATTTCTCATTTGCTATTTCTTTGCCAGGTTTTCAAGTGCAAAGACAAAAGATCTGGGGAATACACTGTTTTTAAACTCGCAAAAACTCAGAGGAGGAAAACACATCCACGATTCCAGGTGCACACTTCAGTAGAGCAATGCTAAGGGAGAAGGTTTTTCTTTCTCACTTGCTTTTCAATTTATTTTAATTTTTCCAAATAGTTTAATTAGTTCAGTTGATTTAATTAACAACTACACTGCTTGGGTTTGCTCTGAAAAAGTTTGACTGAATCAAGTCTTGCCCTTCCTTTTGCATCAAACTAACAATATAAGAATGGTTAAGCGACAGGGAACTAAGAGCAGTAGGTTCCCAGAAAATGAAGCCTGGAATTAGAGTTTGGTCACCAGAGCTGCTGGTTTTGGCTCCCTTCACATTACAAGGGAGAAGGCAACATGTAGTTTAAAAAACAAAGGAGATTTTCAGGTATAGGCAAGGAATCTCGGAGAGTTTTATTTTGTTTTGGTTTTTTTTCTTATTACATTCACTTCAGAAGGCCTCATCGTGGGCCTCAGCGCCCAGCGCCGGCTGCCCGCCGGGATGAGCAGAAGCAGCCCGGCTGGAATCCCGGCTGGAATCCCGGCTGGAATCCCGGCTGGAATCCTGGCTGAATGCTGGTGCCACCTGGTGAGGGCCGGGGAAGCGGCAGGGATCTTCTTGCGGGCAGCATTCTTCCCGTGGGAGCTGCCGTGAGGAGCCGGGAGCGTCACCCATCGCCTGCAGTGTGGCGGCCGTCGTGTGTCACCCCCGCGGTGGCCACTGCCCCTCCTTCCCTGCCCTGACAGCACAGGGACTAGGACAGGGACAGGGAAAGGGGAGCAGCCCCAGCCTCAGGCTCCTGGGATGGCTGGGCAGGCAGCGAGGCCTCGGCACTTCTGGTTACTCACAACTTCCACCATTGCTAAGGAGTGCTTCAGCGCTGTTGGTATTTAGTAACAAGTGTCATTCTCAATGAGACATTCTCAATGACAGTGTGGGTACTTTGTGGTTTTGTTTCCCGAGGAGAGGCTGAAGGCACTGGCTAACGGAATGCCGGCTCCCACAGAGCCCTCCTCACCCCGCAGTGCCTGGGATAGAGTCACCCACCCCTGGCAGCGAGAGCAGAGGCCTCAGAGACATGAACTCCTGAAGAATTAAATGAAAACTGGTGTCCAGAGAGAGGAGGGAGTGCCTCTGGTTAGGGAAATTGACACTGCTGAGCTTTGCCTTCCCCGTGTGTTTCGAAGCTGGGCTGAGAGGTACCCAGGCAGAACGTAGTGCTGGTACAAGGGATATATGCTGGAAGCACATGGGGAGAGGTTGGAATAGGGGAAATGAGAGCATTTTAAGAGAGGGGAAAAGGAGGGAGAGGAGCTGCTCAAGCCCCTGGAGGACCAGGCTTTGCTGGCACATCTCACAGTGAGTGTGGTGTGTTGGCTTCTCAGATCTACACCATCCTCCCCTCTTGCTTGCCTAAATTGAGCACGGCTAAATTCCTGCAGCTGCAAACATGTGGTTATTACTTAAGATCCTTTTCCTCTTGACCTCTGTTTTTCTTCTCTGAAATTTTACTGGTATATCCACACATTACAGATTTTTGTTTGTTTGTTCTTAGGAATTATCTTTATCATCCAGACAATTTGGGGTGTACCAGGAAGGTGGGGAGCGGCATTGCTTTTATTTTGCTGACAGTTGTCGTGATGGGTGGTGATAACAGAGTTTCCATCCACTGTGTGGATGGGTTAGTTATTTGAATGTGACATGACCTTCAGATTAGGTAATCATGGGCTGCTGCTTTTATCAGATCTGCCAAGAAAAAAGATTGCTTCCTTCAAAACCAAATTAGAATTCGTGATTTTTCCCAAGGAAACTTCATACTTTTGGGGTATAATAAGGGAGATGGCTTTTTTTGGTGACCAAAATCCTTCTCTTGTATGTATGAAGGAAGCAGAGTAAAATATGACCTTGACATTTCTTAATGATGCTCTGCACGTGTGATGCTGTGCAAGGCACTGATTCCTGGGATCCTGGAGCTTTAGATAATGTAGGCACAGGCTTGTACTTCATTTGATTTTTAATCCACTGGCCAGTATTACACAGGGAAAATATTTATTCCACAAAATAACCAAAGACCTGCTGTTATTCAGGGATGATTGCAATTCATTCATATGCAAAGAAAATATTCCAATAGTTGCTATTCAGTGTTTTTTGGAACAACAGTCTGAAGGCTGTTTAGGTTGTGTGCCTAAGCCTTCTCCCTTCTGTATTGAACATTTTGCTGTAAGATTTGTCAAAAAAAAAAAGAGCTTAGGCAGTTTGTCTGAACACTGCAGTCCCTTGCACATTGGGTTCAAACTGTAGCAGGGTTTTCTTCAGGGACTGTATGTTAACTGCTGCCAAATATTATATTTATATCAGGAAGTGAGATTTCCGCCACTGGAAACATTCACTGCCAAGTACAGCATTCCTAAGTAAATATGGAAGCACAGATCATTGTTTGTAGTCCACCTATTCACCCATCTGAACCTCTGCACCCTGATGTCCGAAAGCAAAAGGGAGTTTCAAAAGTACACAAGACCACTTTTCTCCTCATTTGACTTAGACCCTGACCAGATTTCTTGTGAAATCAGTGGGCGGAGATGTTATCCCTCTGTGGCAGGAATCCCTTCCAGAAACTTCATTCCTTATTTGGAAGTGGGGTGCAATTTAGCATCAGTCTCAGGTGACTGACCTGAATTAGAGGCAATTTTCACATTGTCCTAATTCCACCAATTTGAGGCAGGCCAGGGCTGGCCACCTGAAAATTCTCACTGTCATAGTTTTTTGGTCTGAATTTTTATGAAAGGTGAACTGTGACAAAATTTTGCAATTTTTGCAATTGCAATTTTTACACACATCTGTGTGTGTATGCAGTGTAAAAACCTTATGAATATAAGATTATTATTATTATTAATTTGATATAACCCGAAACAAAGGCGTACTTAACTGACTTAGCACTCAGCTCAGTTCCCACCCTGGGAGAAACTCCCACTAGCTTTGCTTGAGTAAAGAATGAGAAAGAAAAAAAGGGAAAAGCCTGTGGAAGACAACACACTTCTAGTTAAACAAATAACAGCTTCACTGACTGTATGTCCAATCTGAGACTAGGTATTCTAGATTTATTCAGGCATTGGTCCACCTGCCTCAATTGCCATAAACACTTCCATTTAAATATGGAATGATCTTAGCAAAAAGAAGCCTATTGATTGTATGCAGGGTAATGATTACACCCGTGTGTGTGCTGTGGGATGCATTTGCTTTATTGATTCAGATGGACCTGTTCCTGGTTATACCTGCCAAGGAGTCCTGTGTTAAAATCTGGTGAAAAGAAAGAGGCTTTTTTATATCCAGATGGTTTCTCCTTGCTGTGCTGGCCCATGAGGGCAGTGGGCATTCGGCATGGTGCAGGGTAATGTCAGATTCACTCCTGCTACTGCCAGCCAGCTCTGAAAGAAGGAAACTGTGTTACTGCCAGATCTGCTTGCTTTTCCCACTGTGGTATGCACCCAGCACAGCTCAACTGCTCTAAAAGGTCTGGGATGTTATTTCAGTTTCTATCAGTCTCTCACAATTGCTAGCTAACGTCATTTGTTTGTTTGAGGAGGTAGAGCATTGTGGCTGCTATGTTGTTTGTATCCTATTCAGAGATGTTGCAGAATGTCTTTAAACAAAAAAAAAAAGTGTTGACATTTTGTTTTTAAATTCTTTGGGCAAATTAATCTGTTGTACATTTAAACCTTGCACTCACCAGTGCTGCTCTTGCATCCATGTACTCATATGTTTCTGTAAAAAGAGTTTTTCATCCTATGCCTATTTTAACATGTTTAAATAGCAATGTTTCTATTATATATTTATTGCACCTAAAAACATATATACATAAATATGTAAATCTATTAAGGCCCCTCTCCTCTGGGAGCTGTTAAGGTCTGCTTTTCAGTAGCCATGTAATGCATTTTAAAGGTCCAGTTAGCCAGCTGTAACAGTCCTGGAACTCCTCTATGCAGTTATGCCACACTTTCTGTGCAAAGGGTAGCTATTACTGCATTGTGTGACTTGTTAAGTGTAGTTGAGAGTGGTGGTGGGAGCCAGGGAGTTTTTGATCATTGTTTTTTTAGGTTTTTTTGGTTTGTTTTTTTTTTGGTGGAACTCAGATATATGCAGTCCCTTCTACTATACATCATGTACCACTGTAGTCTGAGGTTTGGCTAAACATGTTTAAATCTCCAGTCTGTGCTTAAAGACAGGATGAAGAATGGTGTTTTTCTGTCTCTCCTAGGAGGAAAGCATATCAAAGGTATTACTTGTGGTGGCAGCATGCTTACTGTAGACACTATCTTAGAAATGACTTGAGATAATTATTAACTGTGATTTATACTTGTATGACTGGAAAGAAAGAAAATCAATTAGTGCTGGCCATTACATAGCCTTGAGCTAGTAGTATATAGGCAACAGATCCTATCTGTTCTTTGGGGATTGCCAATTATCTAGTTTAGACAATACTAATACTATTAGTATTTGGAACACAATTCCATTAAGAAAATTCCTTCAGGACAGCTTGGCACCTCTGACTTTAGGATTGGAAGGCTTGCAACAAGAAAAGTGAATGAAAAAGAATGAAGCTTAACCAGCATTTTAACTAAAAAAAATATCACCTTTGAAACTGAAAAAAATTACAATATTTTGTATTTAAACATTAGTTTAATTAAAAAGTAGTTGACATTATTACAATGATGATGCACATCCTCTCTACATGTGTTACAACATCCTGAACCACTTGCAGTGAGAGAAGACATCTAGATTTGAATATGAGTGAGAACTAAAGTGTGACTCATGACTTGCACCTGTAGGGATAGACAGTGATGCTACTGGTTCGTTGAACAAGTTTTCAGAGGCTGGTTGTGTCAGTCTGAAATAAGAATAGAGCAAGGCATTCCTTCCCAGAAGCGAGGAATTGCAACACGTGAAGTTATGCAGCGCAGTTGGGTCTGTGTGCCCCCTTCCACAGCTCCAATAGTATTTCCTTAAATCCTGCTGCTCTGCTGGATCTTTGGTGGGTAGCAAGTCAGTTGTTAATCTTAGCAGTGGTTCCAATGTCCCGTGGCTGTTGTGTAAAATCCAAGGGTAAATGGTTCTTCCTTGTGTCCTACCCTCCTGTTCAGGCCAGGGCTTTGGCTGCTCTTTAACTTTCACAGCCATAAAAACACCCTCTCATGTGTAGATAATTCAGTATACAGGATATTGATTTGGGGGAAAATATGAGGCAATAATGCTTGACAATTTTGTGTGATATGAAATCCACAAAATTAAAGAGGACCAGAGGCACCCCTCCTGTATCCTGGCTTAGCAGTTCCCATCTTACTCACAACATCATTCCTGAGACCTCTGTTTACAGAACATTATGCCAAATATTTTTTTTTTCTCATTCACCCTTTGGTTGCTCTATCTAAAGAACCTTGAAGAGGTGCAGAGAGAAAAATCACTTTATCAGTTTTGTTTTGAAAGCTTTGGAAGGAAAAGCAGAGCGAAATCCTGAGAGCCTGCAGGAATTCAAGGCTAAAGAGCAGAGGGGCCGTGGAGGAAACCTCAGAGTTACAAACCTGTGTCTGATTCAGCTTGCAGGCATCTCAATGGAAATTATTTTACTGATTTTGCTGGGAGCTGAGCCAAGTCCTTTTACAAGATAGGGTGGCATTATGCCACTGCAAACTGGGTGATAAGACTCTGAAACTGAATGTATAGAACTTTGATATAGGGAAAAGTCTGGACAAGACGAGTTGATTAAATCCTGTTTGGGAGAAGGAAAATAGAGCAGCTGAATCATTGTAGTAATGCAAATAGAGGATGCAGGAGCCTAATGGCAGCTCTAGTGCCCATTAAAATCCATAGCTGTTTTGCCATGGCTCTTAATAGGGCAAGTGTTACAGCCATTAGAGATCAGGTTTTGCTGCTTTCCATATTACTGAGAAAACTCCAGTTGACTTTATAAAGTGGGGAATTATGCCACTCAGTTTGTAACACATAAATTATATTTAGTCTATTTGTTTTGTGCAAAAGTTGCTACGAGAAAAGAATCAAGATATATGAGGAATGATGAGTTGAAACATCAATTCAGTGAAACTGTGGAGCTGCTTTTAGCATTTTTATGTTAAAACTTCCTTTTGAAATAGTCTCATTGATCTTATGTTGGTTGGTTGAAGATAAAAAGAAGACAAAGCGTGGCCTTTTCAACAGGGATTTCCTTCTCAAGTCAATTGGATTTTCACAATGGCAGGTCAGGGAAATGCTTTATAGAGAGAGCATAACCTAAATCAAAACCCACTTACAACCCCTAGTGCAGTGGAAGTCCTTCCCCAATGTCAATTCCTAATGGAAAAAAAATTTAAGAAGGTTAGCATTTCTATATATTTTCTATGGTTGACTGCAGTGATACATCTAATCACTACTATTAGTCTGACCAGTAATAAAAACACTCTACTAGTTAGAGCTTTGTGTACAAGAATCTTGATAAAAGTTATTCCAGCTGCCTTGAAAGGCTCTTGATCTTCTTTGTTGAAGTTATCCTATAAATAATCAAGGAATTCCAAAAACACATATCAAAACACAATTCAATTCCCTGCACACAGGTGGACTATCCAGCTGGGACATGAGGATCCTGGTGTGTTTCGTGGTCATGAAATAGGCAAACATAATCTTGTCTGTTTTTTGGGGTGTTTTTTTAAGAAGCATTGGGGTACAGTTGGAGAAATCAGTTTATTGCAGGGCCTTTCCAGGACACTTTGGAACACAGTTTCCTTTATACCCCTCCAGACATCACAAGCTCATTTGAACCATGCACACATTTGAGATCCCCTGGATTAAATTACTTACATTTTTATTTTTAATTTAAAGAAAAAATCAGGACTCAAGAGCTAATACTTGTACATAATGACACCCTACCAGATATCTCTGGTCTCACGGAAATAGCCAGGTCTCTGCAGGAGGGTTTTACCCTGTTTATCTGAATTAGTGCAGCAAAGAGATGCCTTAGAGAAATCCTGTATGACAGCTGAGGGAAAAAAACACCTTCACATTTATTTAAAATTTATTCTCTTATTTTACAACTTGCTTTTTTGGGAGATAGTCTGAGCTGGTAATCAATCCCCTTGTTTCTCAGGCACACAGAATGGAGAGATCTGTCAGGCCACAAAAGCAGGACAAGGGTGGTGGCCACAGGCATGCCTACCTGCTTCAGGGTTCACTGAAGGGGACTGCAGAGTACCCCTGGAAGTGAGAATATTTCTTCAGAAAGCCCAGTGGGTCACCCGGAGGCACTGGGGGTGTCTGTGGGATGGTGCTGGTGCTGCCACTGCTCTCCCATGGAAGGCCAGTGAGGAGCTGGTGGGTCTCTCGAGCACTGGGCATTACTGCAGCACCACGCTCGTTACTGTGCAGACTTGTCTGGTAAAACAGTAGCTGGAGATGGAAGGAAGGAAGTCAATGAATTGCCAGGAATCTGTGCACAGCCCTTCCTGCTTTCTTTTGAGAGATTTCGTTAAGCCTTTGGCTAATGGTAGAGCTGAAAATGCAGAAGGCTCTGTTAATTACTGTGGGGCTATGCTTTAAGCAAATCATAGGTGGGATATTTTCATAATTATAATAATGTTTGCTCTTACAGCTTCCTTTGCTGCAATATTGAACGACTCTTCAATCACAACCAAATCAGGCACATTAGGAAAGAATAAATCCAATTCTGCATTTCAGTTACTGCAGATATCTACCACTAAATAGTTCTTATCAGTTTACTAACTTTATTTTACCTGCAAGAATGGTGAAAATAAAGGCAGGATTTGGCCATTCCTGAATTAATGATCTGAGTCTTGCACACATGACAATGCTCCAAGTGAAAGCCCTTGAAAATTGGTCTGCAAAGTTTCTTAACGTTGTACTTGAGCACTAAAATCCTTGAAGCAGCTGTGCCTAGGTGAGCTCTTGAAAGTACAGCTTCAACAAGGCACTGCAATTGTTCACTTAATATTATCTCCCACTGTCAGAGAGTCATGGAATGGTTTGAGTTAAAAGTGATCTCAAAGATCATCCAGCTCCAGCACCCCATCCCCATGGGCAGAGACACCTTCCACTAGACCAGGTTGCTCAAAACTCCATCCAACCTGGCCTTAAGCCCCCCCAAGGGATGGGGCATCCACAACTTTTTTTGGCAACCTTTTCCAGTGTCTCACTACCCTCGCAGTAAAGAACTTCTTCCTAATATAAAATCTAAACATACCCTCTTTTACTTTAAAGCCATGCCACCTTGTCCTATCCATCCTTATTTAGTTTTTCACCCTGCTTTCTGCCCTTTTTCAGAGGGTAAGCAGTTCTAGGAGATAAACTCAAATTAATTCTACAAAGTTGGAGATCCTGTAAAAGGATCTCCTGCAAACATGTTTTCTCCTTTTATCCAGGGAATATATAAAGGTTTAAAGTCATCAAATTCACATGACTTGCCTTTTTGATCTTTGTTTTCTCTATCCTGTCAGTAAAAACATTTTCCACCTTGCTCTACCCACTGATTAGAGCGTCTACAGTTTTAAGAAAGCTTCTTTTCTTCATTCTATTTTTAGTGCCTCTTTGGATTAATTCCCTACTTATATATGACCGGTCCACACTATAATTTTACAATCTGCATTGCAGCCCTGCAGAAGATGACTCGTGAATTTATCTTACACTAAATTCAATTAAGGAATTCAGAAAGATTTTTACTCTGTGTAAAATTATTCAAGTGTACTCACTGAAAAGAATTCCAGACAGAAAACATGTAGTATGTGCACTCTGAGGATGTCGGAGACAAAGCTGCCCTGGTCTGTAAGGAAAAAATTAAGACAAATCAGTGCAAGGTGTTCTGAGGATAACCAAAAGAATATAAAAGGGCTGTACTAATTAAAATAAAAATCAGTTTCTAAAAGGGGTTAGTAAAATGGTTACAGCTTTTGTGTATAGGCGAGACATGACAAAAAAAGAGCGTAATTACATTTTTATTTGAAAAGAGGACTTTCTAGGAATAGAGCAACACATTTGGTTTTGATTTGTGCTTCTGGTTTGGCTTTGGCTTCTGCTTAAGTTTAGCCTTGGTTTTGATTTCAAGCATACTCTGGAGTTATGCTTTTTATGTTCTGGAGGGTCTTGGCAAGGAATACAGAATCTCTTTAAAAGTAGCCAATCAAAATAGCTTATTTTTGTTTTTTCCTTCCAATTCCTTGTAGAGCATCCTGTTACCAGTTGCATAGTAGAGGCAAATCCACTTCTTCAGCAGAAAAAGGCAGATCATTTCAGCTGCTGAAGTGTAGGAGGTCCTTGGGACCTGAGGGGTCCCTTGTCTTGCAGAAGGTGGGAATGGTGCCACTGCATGGGCTGACAGCTACGTGAGAGCCTGTGTAGCTCTGCTGGAGCCCTGGCAGACAGATAAGCCATGAGTGCCTTTTGCACAGATAATGAGAGGAAAGGAAGGAAGCAACTGGGGCAAATGCAGCAAGACCTGAGACCCCTTCACAAGAAGCCAGAAGGAGGAAACGAAGCAAGGCTGTGGCACCAGAGTTGTTCTGGTGCTCAGTGTTCCTGCCATCATTTCTCTTGTCCACCTACAGAATATTATGGCAATGGTGACATTTGAAGGTGTATCTAAGGTGGAAGTAGAAAATTAGAGCCCTTCTGATTTTGTGTCTGACCTGAAAGTGAAACTCTAATAGTAACTGAAAATCCTGGTGCTCTTATTTTAGAAGCTGAAATTAGATTCCTAAACCTGACATTTAGGTGCCTAAATGAACTACTTTCCCAGAACCTCCTGGGCAATTACCAGTAGCAAAGATCAAGCTACTAATCCTGGTGGCTAAGAAGGATTTAGGAGCCTAACATTAGACACTCATTTTGGAGCATGTTGACACTGAATTTCAACTCATTCCTGATTTATGTATTTTTATTTCTGTGAAGTTTTTTTCCAGATACAAGAAACTCCTCTTAATGTCTTGTGTTAATAGATAGTGTTGGCAATACATTTGACCAACCCATCCCAAAGACCATCACTGAATATTATGGGAGCTCAGATTTACTGACTGAAGTCTGCCAACAGTTCTCCCTTCTTTACAGACCAAGAAAGTGCATTTGGCAAAAAGTGAAAACTGTGTTAAACTGAAGGAGGATGTTAGCAGTAAAGTAGCCCCAGCTTTTCCACATCTGATATAATTCTCCATAGTAATCTTATGTAGGAATATCAGCCAGCTGCAGAGGTGTGAGCTCTATCTTCATTTTTTTCTCTCCTGGCCAATTATTTATCCTATTTTCATGATCTCCAAGAGGATAATTTGGCTAGCGAGACCCTAGTTGTGTCAGTCTGCCAGGCAGTCATATGGCCATAACCCACTCCAGCTGAGTATGAACTGTATTGCCTGTTGTATAAACATGGAAAAATATTGCTTATTTTCAATGCAGGTACAAAGGGGAGAAGAATATACAGAGGTGCAACAGAATGGGGGAAAGCCAACAGAAGTAACGTTTGTTAAAGGGAAATGGAAAGCATATCAAAACTGTTGAAAACTGGGAAACAAAATGTTAGAAGTCTTGCAAAGTCAAAGCAAGAAAAAAGAGATGTTCAGCCAAGGTTTTAGCTCCATGTTGTTATGGGAGGTATAGAAACCAGAACTGGCCACCTTAGAGTGCATTCTTTATTATCATGACAAGTCTGTATGCAAGGGGATATATTTGGTAACAGCTGGGCACTCAGGTATCTGCAGGTCACATTAGCAAGGTCAGTGTGGTTATGAGAGAGAGCTGATTTCTGCACAAGGAGCAGCTGAATTGCAGAAGGGCAATATCAGGTGCTTTATTGACGTATAGATCACATCTGCCTCATCTTTCAAAATGAATGTGATGTATGCTTCTCGTTCTATGCCCTGATACCTGGAATTGCATATGCTTGCTTGTTTTCGTGCTCAGTGAATGTCACAGGCTAATGGTTCATCGAGTTCACAACTAGATCTGATGTTCACAGCCTTAGATCTGATGTGATAGAAAATTCCTGTTACAGAAAATTCCTGTTGTTGTTGGTATTGTTTCTAACTTGCAGGTTCCGTTCTGTCACATAAACTGGACTAATGCCCAATGGAAATAAAAAATATCCCTATTCAATATAGTCCTCACCCTGAGTGAGGCCAACATAGTAATGTGTATGGGAAAGCAATATGAGACTGGAGTAGGATTCCAGAGATTTGCAGAAAATAGAAATACAGGACTGCTATTTGCATGCTACTGTTCCTTCTCAGGGCCTGTTTCTATGAACACTTGAATGTATAACTTTCAGTACTAAGATGTCCAGCTGAATTTAATAGGAATGATGATCATGCACTCAAAATATGGATTTGATAACCTGTCATTAAAGTAAATATTGAATAGGTATGAGCAGAATTTTCCAAAGTAATCAGACCTATTGCTGCTCACAGAAATTGTTGGAAGGTTAGTTCCAGATTTTTTTCACTGACTTCACTGGGAGTACAGTTAGACTGACGTGGAAGGATCTCATTAATCTTCCCAATAACTTTATCTAGAGAGCAGATCTGGCCTGGCTTGAGCACAGATCTGGTCTGTCTGGACACCAGGAAACATTATTTTTAGTTAAATTTCTCAGCAAATACTGCTATTTACTCCCCAAAACATGCATTGAAAACATATATATCACCAGTTGTGAAGATGATCAATTATTTAAACAATCCTTTATCAAGATCTTTTAACAAAACTTAGAAAAACTCACTAAATTTTAAGCTTGATAAATCGTATTCCATCAGCTCTACTGTTTGAAAGATTTGTGAAAAAAAATCCATTTCAGAAGAGGGAATAAAATAAAAATATGGCCTGAAAGAAGTATATTTCTAATGCAACTGCAAGAATTGTCAGCAACCAGCAGTCTAGCCTGGATGAAGACACCTCCCAGACATTGTTGAAGAATTTTGTGACTCTTCCTGTTGTTTTGCAGTTGGTGGCTCAGTGACTCACCCCAGGGCCTCCCAGCCGAGCAACAGGATCCCAGGGAAATGAAAGTACTTCTAACACCAATTGCTACCAAGAGACTGAAGTGCAGGAGCTCTCCTTTCCCCTTCCCCCTCCAAAAAAAAACCCAAACAAA
>VZTT01032033.1:17871-41428 GCA_013400855.1 Buphagus erythrorhynchus | reverse complement strand
GAGTGACCCATGGCACAGCAGTTTTGGGGGGACTGTTTCCATGGGATGGACTCAAGTTGCAGCAGGTTGCAGCAGAGAGCTGTTGTTTGTGAGATGGACTCACACTGGAGAAGTTAGTGGAGAACTCTCCCATGGGAGGGACCCCATGGTGCAGCATGGGAACAACTCCTCTCCCAGAGCAGTGGGAAAAGCCATGGGTGATGAATTGACCACATCCCCTATTCCCTGCCTTCCATGTGGAAGGAGGGAGGGGTAAAGGGGAAGGTGTTTTTAAGGACTTATTTTACTTCTCATTATCCTGCTCTGATTTCATTAGTGATAAATTTACCTTATATCTCAAAGCTGAACCTTTTGCCCATGATGGTATTTAATGAGTGATCTCTCTCCCAGTCCTTATCTCAGCCCATGAACCCTTTGTTAAATTCTATCCCCTCTGTCCAGCTGCAGAGGGGAGTGAGTGTGTGAGTGGCTTTTGTGGGTGTCTGGCACCTGGCTAGCATTGACCCCTGGCAGGCATCTGGCTTAGTCTTGAGACCAAAACCAACATTGGATTTAAGTCCCTAAGGCTTTTCCAAATGGTTATGAATCTTTGTATGGAAAGGGAGACTGTTCCTTCTCTTGAGCTGAGACAGGAGCTTCTGCTAGAAAGATACTGTAGTGTTTACAAGATATATCACAGTATCTCTTAAACATCAGCTTTGTATTTTGTGAGTGCCAATAGCTGTTGCATATATAAACAGAAAAAAAGAACACTAATTTGTACAGTAATGAAAATACCATGTTTAATTTTTTTTTTCTTCTGCCCAGACATGAATATTGAAACATTAATGCTGTTCATCTGGATATGAGGAAATATTATCCAATGTAACATTTGTTTTACTGGCATAGTTTCTTTCTATAAGTATCACTGTAGGTTAGAAAAGTACTGATCCCATGGGAATGTAATGGTATTCAAGATGTCCCATTCCAGCTGTGTGAAGAAACCACACAATGTTTCCAAGTGAATGCAATTTATTTTTAAAATTCTTATCCTGAGTCAGAGGTTTTCTTGAAGAACAGTGAAAATTAGGCATGTATAAAACATCTGATTTATCCATTCATTACTCACTTCCACTTGGCCTGGTAAGGCATCTCTGCCAGAGTTGTGGTCAATAAATGGCTTCCTTGTAAATTCAGGTTCTGAGGAACTTTCATTTTTTTAAGGCACTATAAAAGATTTTTTAGTATTTTTTTCCTTTCCTTGTTTGAGCCAATTACAGACTTTAAAAAAATTGATTTTGGTGAGTGTTTCCTCAAACATCTTTGAAGTTTTGCAGGTAATGTTGCTTTTCCAAGTTCCCACACAATTTGACCAGTCTGTACACTCCATCTGACAAGAAAAAAAAAAAAGATTCATCTAAGAAGCAGGAATTGCGTTCATGATTCTAAATAAGGAATCTAAGAGGACTTGATTAGACTAGTCTTATTAAAACTAAACTTGTAATATCATGTAAGTTAATATGTGTATATTTTTTAGTATTTTAGAGGAGATTATCAAAAATTGTTAAAACTAATTTTAAGCTATTGCTGAGAGCACATCTGTGGATATCCTAACAGATAATTACTTGCTTAAGTCTGGAAGATGACTTCTAATATTTTGGAGCCAGTATGGGTTGGAGCCACTCTTGAGTAGTGGCATGATGTGTTCCTATCAATTTTGTTCCTTTAACTGAGACATTGCTCTGGTTTGGAGTTTGGAGCAACATAGAGGACTGAGGAGTCTCCCATATTCAGCCAGGCTTGAAGTTCCTGGATGTTCCTGCTTTTGCAGCCTTTCAGCTTATACATCTTGAGCTGTTGTAGCTTAGGATCTGTAGCCAGATCTGAGATGGTCAGATTTTGCAAGCTGATTTTTAAAGTTTCTTACTAGGAGAGCAGGCTACACAGTGGTTTGGCACAAGTATTGAGCTTAAGCAGTACCTGTTGTTGCAGAAACAGCCAGTTTTCTTATCTCCTTCCTCCTCATTTCTTCTCTGCTAAATTTTAACATATGTCTGATCTTGCAACAAGGAAATTTGGGGAGCTGAAATGGCACAAAGCAAACCCCAGCAAACAGAAAAAGGGCGAGTTTCCTCTTTGACCTTCTCCTCAGATGAGCTGGATTGGTAATGTTGGAGGAGGTGTGAGGGTAGGACTTCTCATGACGGCTGACCAGAGGGTGGCTTTGCTAAGGTCTTCAAACAGCCTGTGAAGAGAAGCTTTCTAGATGTTTCTGAAGACACTACATCTTTGTGCCACTTGGTTCTGTGTGTTTTCAGAAGAGCATATGCTGTTAATCCCTGAATTTCACCAGTAAGCTTTTGCTGGCAATAGAAAAAAACAACATGAGCAATTTGAAAGGGGAAGAAGTCTCATTATTATTAGGTCAAGAAGATAGATGTCAAATCAAGTCTATAATGAAGAGTAGGCTACATGTTAATCAGAAATGAAAATGTGGATCCACACTTTCATTTTAGCAGCAATAGAAACATAAGTGGAGAGCAAATATATTCAAGAATACCACAATCTGTGCAGAAAATGAGAGAAAAGGCAGGTGAAAATAAAAAAAAATGTGGAGAAGGTTGGTAGTTTTATGCAGAGTGATAACAGCAGGAGAGACAGAGGGGAACTGACAGGTGAATGAAAGACTGAGAAATGTGATGTAATTCAGTATCCTTGTAGTGGTTATCTGATCTGAAATTTAGGTTTTTTGGGTCAGTTGCTGAACAGTTCCACAGATTCCACGGACCTGCCATAAAGATTTGGAGAAAAAGCATATGGACCCTCCATCTCAAATGCAGAATCCCAATTGCTGCTGATTTTGCTGTAACTTTGGCTTCTGCCAGGGTTTTGCAGCTGGAGGTTCAGGAGGAGCATCAGTATCGCATGCTGGTTTCTAAGATAAGGATTCTTTGTTGCTGTTTGGCTAACTGAAATACTGCCTTTTTTATAGCACAAGTGGATTTGATAATTTGCAAATTAATTTATCATGTTGTGTAACTATGTCATAGAATTTCTGGTTTATGGGGTGTCAGACTCAGAGGGTCAGCCTGTTGTTTTTCACTAGACTTCAGCAACAGAGTGGTGCCAAAGTGCTTGCACTGTGCTGGAAATAAAATACAGAAATCTCTGCAAATCCTTACATTGACTTTTCTGCTTGGATTAATCCCTGGAGAAGGAACTTAATTCTAGTTTAATGTTTAACTTTCGTGAGTGCTAAAGTAAAGCTTATCTCAGTTACCACACTAAACAACAGAAACTGCTAAGCCACAGAGCACAGTAATAGATTACATCAAAACATAGTCCTCAAGATAAGAGCATTTAAAACTTTGATCTGCTTTTTTTTGTTTGTTTCTGAAAGTTTCAAGAGAAGTGCAGGTGCAGTTCTGAGAGGCCTTCTCTCCCAGGATGAGCCAAAGCAGTATGGAATGTTAAGGATTTCTTGTTTGTTTTTTTTTTTTCCAGCAATTTGAAAATCCTTTCAGTACAGAAGTCCTTGATTGGAATGGTCATATTTGATTTATTTATGTTTACTTCAGTCCAATTCAATGAACTGAATTATTGTTGGAGAAAAGGTGCCAAAGATAATTGTAATTTAAATGTATTGTTTGCCAGCCTTACCAAAAAAAAAAAAAAAAAAACAAAACAAAAAAACAAAAATAAATTTTAAAAAAAGTTAAAAAGTAAAACAAAAGTAAAAAAAAGACACCTACAATAAATTATCATAATTACTTTTAATATTAAAGTTCTTTCTGGATAATGAGGAACTGGCAACCTTGATGATTCTGTGAGTAGGCTGGGATATCTACTGGAAGATGCAGGGTGCAGAGAGACATGTACATGGGCATGTTGCAGCTTTGCAGTGGTTTCTGTTGGAAAGCAGATCCAGGGTTACAGTCTTTATTCTGTCCTTTGAAATTCAGGATCAACACATCTCAAAGAAAATTAATAATTTACTTGGATTTCAGTTTATTCTGATTTTCCCTTTGCTCAATGTGCCTTTGAGCAGTTGGAAATGAATATCCCATTTCTGATAATAAGATCTTAAATATACTGGTGTTGAAGTTTTGTGGGATATGATTGGACTTTGTTGCATCCTATCAGTGTTGTTCTCTAGGGATTGACATCACTGTGGTCAGTTGAGTCATTGGGAGCAATTTAAAGTGGTTTCTCCCTTTGGCAGCCATCCTAATCCTTTTGGGACTGGTCTTTTGTAGAAGGAAGAAACAAATTTTTCAGGTTTTCTTGGAGTTGGATTGAATCTTTCTGTTAGAGAAATTGGTGTCAGGTGATGCCTTAGAGTGGCTATCTGGAACAGAGGGACAAGATAAAGAGAATAAAAGTGGGTATTTTTTAAAGACCTTCCATAGGTACAGCTTTGAAGGAGGCAGTCAGAAGCCTCCGGGAGGCTACACCCAAGATGGACAATGGTCATGAGTTTTTCATACAGATAAAAGTTCGGTCCATTTACATATCAGGGGTTAATCCTCCAATCACAGCTTCAAGTAATGAAATAATTTACTCCAAGTTTGCACCCTCCTTTTTCAGGGCCTGAGATAGTAAGTTGTCCTTGAGTTTCAGGCCTAGAGGGAAATTGTTTTGTCTGAATAAAATGGGAGAACAGCAGCTGACAGGCTATAGGGTCTTAGAATTATACACTAAAGCAGTACAGGATCTGAAAAATCTAAAAACTAAATCCTAAGGCATCACAGGGTTCCTACTGACTTCAGTGGAGCATGCAGTACCAAGCCTCAAAAAATGTTTTGCCATCTGTGTGGGACCATACTGCTGGAGGAGGAAAGCTGGCAAGAAAATGTTCAGCTGATTTTTTGGTGGGGAATGGAGCATTAAGACAGTATGTTGTTAGGTTTGCAGGCTTCTGAGCTGCTTCTGGTAAGTGTAAAGATGCCTATAGGCAGCCTGGTGACTGGCAACTTCATGCACATGGAGACTTGGTGCTTACGTGAGTTTGTTGTTGAGAGCTTTTGTCAGAACCTTTCTCCTTCCTTATGTGCACAAAGTTCAGTAGCCAGCTCTCCAACAGTGTTTCTTACCTGTAAGTGGAAAAAACGACCCCAAAAATACGTGTATTTTACCCCAAAAAAAGTGCATAATGAGTGTTAAACAGCTGAGAGATGCTTCACGTGTACTACTGTTTCAGCCCTAGGGCTGACTCAGTCTGCCATTACAGACCTTGTGCTTTTGTGTGTGTGTGCAGTCCATCAGTCATGGAAGTCTGGTGTAGGAAAAGGATGGTAGGACTGCTGCGTAACGCACATTTGATGATGCCCACTTCATTCCTTGCTTTCTTTTCAAACTGGCATTTGCTGGTGGACTCCAGGGTACAGATTCACTGGAAGGATCATAGCCAGAAGCCCTTGTTTTCAGAAGTGAGGAATGACTCACTTCTGTGAGGGAGGTCCTCCTCATAAATACCCAAATGGACAAATTGAGGCACTCAGGATGATGGCGTACTTCTTTAGCAGCCACAGTGTTTAGCAGAAAATTTGGATCAGTTGAGTTTTCAGTCCAATTTAGTAACTGGAAATGAAGACACCAATCAGTTTACTAAAATAAAACAGGAGTTTTGCATCATTCTTGGACAAATTTCCAAACTTTGTTGCCAAGATCTTTGCAGGTGGCAGTCTTGATGATCTCTCCATATCTTCCTTCTCATCCTCTACCATGAAACAAAATTGGAGAAACACTAAGTGCAGTTTATGAGTAGAAGTGAATGGTAAGTGAACTGCAGAGCTTTGGTGCTTTTATAGGTTAATAATACACTTAATATGCTGTTGGAATGTTAGCTTTCAGTAATGCTTGTGAATGTTATCAAAGACATAAGCAGTAGATACTGCTCCCTGTAAAGCCAAATTTGCACAACGTATGTGCAAACTGCTCCTTGGCAAATTGTCTTCTTTGTGTGACTTGCTGAGGCCTCCATTGCCTTGATGCTGAGTTCTCTCCTTTTTTTTCTGCAATGTCGAAATGTGAAACAAATTTCTGCAGAAGTCTATCCTGGTTTAAAAGACAGGTGTCTGCCAGGGAAGGCAGGAACCTTCCTGGAATGGAAAAGATGACCCCCTCCCTCCAAATTATGATAGCTCTGAAATTATGGGGCTTTCAGGCAAAGATATGGGAAAAGGAATAACAGTTCTTTACTAGAATAAGAAGAGAGACAAACAACAACAACAGCAACAACACAAACAAAAAGGAAAAACCCACCAACAGCTTTTTCCTGCCCATCAAATGCTTTCCCCTTTGGTGCAGTTATGATCACAACTGGCAGGGGATGCTGTTGGCTCAGGGTGAGGCACAGAGGCTGCAGTGACTCCCCCAGGGCTGCAGGGGTGCTGTTGGCTCACGGTGGGGCACAGAGGCTGCAGTGACTCCCCCAGGGCTGCAGGGGTGCTGTTGGCTCAGGGTGGGGCAGTCGAAGTGAGCGCTGAGCCTCCCCAGGGGTAATGGTAGCCCAGGAGGAGGGAGAAGGTGGAGGGTGGGGGATGTTTCTGTTCTCCCCTGGTTCTCACCTGTCCCGAGGATGTCCTGGCGATGGCAGCAGCTGAGGCTCCAGTAAGCAGCTGCAATGTGCTCTCTCTGGAGAGAGAGAAGATGAGGGCCCATTTTTCCCCTGAGACACCCAGGCAGATGGTGAGGAGCTTTCTCCTGGCAATGGCGGGTACCGAAAAGTCCCAGTCCAGTGGCCCACCAAAGTCAAGGAGAAATGGCACAAAGGCTCAGAAGTAGCAGTGAGTCCTTCTGGGCAGAAGTCCAGCACCAAAATCCACAACCTTCCACCTTCCAAGCTAGGCAAAGACTGACCCACCCCCAGGCAAGAAACTGCCAACCACCACAGCACTTTTCCTCCTCCCCCAGAACCATTCCAATGATATCCTGGATACATCTTGTGTCATTTAAATTGACTTGTATTCGCCATCTGTGACAACAAATGGAAGGAAAATTCACTAAAGAAAAAGAGAAAACCCCCAGCAAAGTCTCAGCAATATCTATGATTCATCATATTATTCTTTTCTGAAGTTTTCAGTTTCTTTGGAAAATAAGTGTGAAAACTCATTCAAAGAAAAAAAAAAACTACTCTGAAAAACAGTGGTCTTTTGAAAATATTCCTGCTTTGAAGCTGAATACGTGAAACAAAAGTGTAGAAGGTTTTTTTGTCTCCTAAAGCGTAGTATCAAAATTTCTGAAATATTAGTATCAAATATTCCAATATTTGTAGTATCAAATTTTCCAATATTTTTTTCAGGGAATTATTTTAAGGGTAGAAGGGGGCATGTCTTTCAAACACATTTGTATCATAAGGGGTTTTCTGCATTTGAAAGTTATTTCAGGCTTATAAGTTTAAAATGAAATCCTGAATAAGTTTATGTGGGTCTTATCAGAAAAAAGTACATTTTTAAAGCTTATTCAGCTTTTGAACTGGAATTTTTTGCCTTTGTTTTGGAGCATTGTCATTTTGTAGAGTCTCCAGTTTGAAACACTGACACATATGAAACATGAAAGACTAATGAACTTCTGTCTTGGTAGTGGCTCCAAAGTGCAGTTCACTTAAGTAGATAGGGCTTCAGAAAATGCTTAGTGAAAATTTTTATTGATAAGCTTTCATGGTGAACTTCATTTAATCTGAGATATCGTTAATATTGGTAATGGACATGAGAAGTGCCTGACATATCTTCAGTCATGTATTCTGCAGGTTGCTGTCCTAAGAGGGCAGTTTTCAGGCTGAATTGTAATCTCTGTGCAATGCAGTGATGAGGCAATTCTGATTATTCTGGACAAAAAAAAATTATGAGAAAGAATTGGAGAAAAACATGTTTATAAATATTCGTCAACGAAGAATTGATTTTATTTTTTTAGAAAAGAAATTTTTATCCTATCATTTTTCCTGACACTAAATGTTCTCAGCATGTATTTAAAAACTATAGTCGGTGTAATGTATATCTCATTCACAAGAACAATAATAATGAAAAACATTGCTATTTGATTTATAAAGAAAGAAAAGTGCAGTGTCATCTTACAGCTCAGGTAATTACTTGTAGGTATCTTGTTTAAAGGACCAAGATATGGAAATATGTGACACTGAATGCATGTAGTTCACAAACAAGAAATGTAACTGCTCTGAATGTTTTCTGCAGGTACCTTCCCCCTATAGCTTCATTCTTCATTCTTTCGTTCCATCTTTAATTTTTCTTCTTTTTTTTTTTCCCCTTTTGAGGTCAACTCTTATTTTATAATGTCAGGTAGTCCTTTTTTACTTGCAGACTTCCCCAACTTTTCTGTATAGCTTTCACTACTGGACTTAAACCATGCATGGTTTTCTTATGTCCTGGATGATGAGGTACAACCACTGTTTCAGAATGTGACTTTATAATACCACTTCATAGTCTTGGTACTAGAGCCTGAAGTTGATTTCATGAAAAAGGAAATCACAGCCTTGTTTGTCTCTTGAGGCATGCATACAAATGAATCTAGGCTCTTAGATTAATGAATTACCCTTTGGCTATATCTGCAGTAAACTCAAGAATGCATAAATTAATTAGATTATGAAAAACCATAGTGGGCCTGTTCCTTTGTGGCAGTTTTTGCATGGCCTTAAAGACAACTTTGACATAAAATAGGTAATTTTGTAAGCAGTGGAACTTGGAAATACTTCAATAGAGAGCAATTAGGTTTTTCCTGATATGTTTTCACAGATTTTCTTCTACAGCTTAGATTTATTTTGTGCTGTGATTTCCTCAAGAAACATAATCAACAACTCAGCCACTTATGTTCCCATTCTGTAGAAAGGTGGGAAGTTTCTTTCTGTAAGACTTGTGAAAGTAATTCAGGGAGGTAATTTGATGATTTAAAATATGCATATTATAACTCACTTTTATTAATGATTTCTTTGAAATTCTGGGGAGAAGGAAATAATACCTTTGTGCGTGTAGTGATTTTTCACAAAGTGGTTGCATTCTTTATTTCATGCCTTTAGAATGGTACCCCGTCCTTGGGCAGAAAGTTCTGGCACAAGATCTGCTTCTTTCCCTGCCCGCCCTTTTTGAAAAATACCATGCTTATGGTGAAATGCAGCATTTCATCTTCATTATGATAATACCACAAAAAGAAAGGTCAGACATTGTTTGGCGCCTTGGGAGTTTGTTGTGGACTTTTTCCCCCTTATTTTTTTCTTCCCATATTTGCTTTTTAAAAAGAATAGTAAGGATTGCTCCTGAAGATCCTCATCAGGTAGCTGAGCCTTTATTGCAGTCCCCAGGATGCTGGTGCTGTAACCAACACGGTTTTGTTTAAGCACTTTACTTGTGTATTAGTTGTCTTACGTGGATCACTGGCATTTCATATATTGATGTGATTGAGGAGCTCTTGCCAGGAGAGCGCTATGCCTCACCTTCGTCCCACAGACTGTGCTGTTGGAGGGATGGCAGCCTGCAGGAGGACCTGGAAAACCAGACACAGGCTCTCTCATTATGCTGTCCCACCTTCTTGATCTGGTGCCACAGTGCCTGAGGCAACCCTTTGTCATGGGTTTGACACTGGCCAAATGCCAGTGCACCCAGGAAAAAATGATTTATTCATGATCCTCTGCTATAGTTGAGCAGAGGAGGGGGAACAAAAAGACCAGAGGGGCTCATGAGTTGAGGGTAGGATTGGGAAGAAACACTTTAGGGCAGGACAGCCTAAAACCTTTAAAAGGTACAAAGTAAAAAAAAAAATTAATAGAATTAAAAGAGAATAATGAGAACTAAAGTAAACCTTTAGAACACCTCTTCCATCCCCCAGCCCTTCTTTTGTTCTCACTTTCAGCACAGGAAGACAAAACATGAGGTTTTTAGTCAGTTTGTCACTTAAAAAAAAAAAAATCTCTTCAGTTCGCTTAGGGAGAGGAGTCTCTTCTGCTATGCCATGGGGTCCTTCCCACAAGACACAGTTCTCTGTGAACTTTTCCAACGTGGTTCTAATTTTCATGAGTAGCAGTCCCGCCCAAACCTGCTGCAATGCAAGTCCCTCCCATGGGCAAAAGTCTTCCCACAACTGTTTTTTCATGGGCCATTTTGTTTGTAGGGTACAATTTTTTAAGGATGAGCTGTTCTAGTATAAAAGCAAGGCTCCTCTTCCTCTATCTCTTGAAGCAAGAGTTCTCTCTCTCTGTTCAAGCCTCTCACCAGATCACAGCTTCTCAGCATCCACCTGCTCCAATGTGAGCACCTTTTTCTCATGGGCTGCAGGTGAATTCTGCATCCCCCCATGCACTTCATGAATTACAGGGGAACAGTTTGTTCTATTGTAGTCCTCACCATGGCTTGCAGAAGAATCTCAGCTCTGATGCTCGGAGCACTTCCTCTTCCCCCTCCTTCCTCCTCCTTGGTCTTCTGCACCGACCTTAGTGTCGCTGTGTTGTTCTCCTCACATGTCTTCACCTTTCTCTTTTCTCTGATTCGGAAGAGAATTGGTGTCTGTCGGTTCATTTGTTCTCAAGTTCTGCCAGTTGAAAAGTTTATTTATAGAGTTCTGCAGCGCTGAAAGGTTGATCCCGTGCTTTGCTCAGTGCCTCTCTCCATGCAGGGAGCTCAGAAGGAGAAAAGCTGCTGCCACTGCCTGGCTGCTCTTGCCCTTGTGTTCAGAGCATGGCTGGCTAAAAGCCTCTAAGCAAAGGAAGTTCATTGTGAGCTGTGCTGGGATAGCAGTGCCTGCATGGCGCTGCCCTGGCTGCACTGCTGGGAAGGAGCCCGATGGCCCCCTCATCACCCCTCTGAAGGAATCAAGAGGAGCTGTGCGCCTTTCTTTGCCTCTTAAATATGTCATCACAGTGGTGTTGCTAACTTCTCTAATTGGGCCAGCCAATATGTCCATTGTCAGAGCCTCTAGGGATTGGCTCTGCTGGACAGAGTAGAAGTTTCTAGGAGCTTCTCTCCCAGAAGCAGCCTCTGTGGCTTTTTCTCTGCCTCCACTGAAAGCCAGATGAACCTATCACACCCTTAAAGAGGGAAGTGGGTGGATAAAATATTGTATCATGCCTGAAGGAGAAGATTTTTGTTATTGTTTTTAAATTACTTCTGGCTGCTTTTCCCCCTTACCCCTTCGCCTCCACTCCCTTTCTGGGAGGACAGAAAAGATCCCTTGCACACGATATGTTACTTTGTGATAAAAATACCCTTTTTGTTTGATTAGGTATTATTCTGTCTCACTGCTCATACTTAACCTTATTCATGCAGAAATGTAATTATAAAGTGCCAGCACTGAAGCAAAAAAAAANAAAAAAAAAAAAAAAAAAAAAAAAAAAAAAAAAACCAAACAAAAAAAACAAACAAAAAACCACCAACACCCCAACCCCCCAAACTGTTAATTGCTTCTGATGATGCTGTAGACTAACAGGCAGATGAGATTTTAACTCATGGAGAGTGAGTGTGTGAACAGACTTGTGGTGACATGACAAAGTGGATTTTGCTGGCTCTGTGAATAAAATACTCTTCCTGTGGAGAAGTAGAAGTGTTTGTTGTGCTTAAAGTGGACAGGGAAGCAGCTTAGAAGAGACTTAGGTCCAGCCCTGTTTACTCTGAGGTTTTACAGTATGAAAAGCTGGATATCCTCTGCAATTACACAAGAGAGGCTTTAGAGAACCTCATGTGGTAAACAGAATATTCTTGGCAGGGCTCAAGTTTTGGTTTGGTTTTCTTACTGCATACAAACATTTGTGCTATAAAATCAAGAACTTGAGAGGCAGTGAGGAGGATGTGTTTGACCATGTAGCCTTATTTCTGCTTTCATAGGCTTCTGCCTTCCCTGTGTGCAAAAAAAGTTAAGAGAAAGCCAGTATGAGTGTTCAGTTTAGGTCTGTGTAAAATATGGAGCCCGGTGCATGGATTAGGGTTGAGCAGGCTGCCTCATGGCTGGCAGCCTTTCTGAACGCTTTAATTACAGGTTAAGTAGCAGCCTTGCATGAAATTCCAAGTAAAAGCACAATAGGGAATTTTAAGAGAAGAGATCATGTGTGTATGAAGCTTCATATAGGTAAACCAACCCAACTGGCCACTGCACTAAAACCAGTTAATGTTTCTACTACTCTGAATACTCAAGGCAATTGGAATGATATATCAAGATGTATGTACCCTGCTCACAGAGAAAAGCACTAAGTGTGTATTGTCATGACCAGGAGTAAAAATTGCAGCAACCTTTTGACCTCTGACCCAATCTCCCCTGATCTGTGGTTAATGCCTAGAAGAGTGATTAGCTCCCATCTTGCTCCACACATACACTCACACCTGCATCCTCCCTTTCCCTTTCCCTTTCCCTTTCCTCAGTAAAGAAGGAAGCTAGTTGGAGTGCTGAAGTGTTTGCTGACTTTGCATGCATAGAGAAAAAAGGAAGAGGACTAAAGAAAAGAGGACAGCATTTGGGTCTTAGCATGGAACTTAAGAATCACTGAGTGGGCAGAGAGATTGGAAATGACAACTAACAGAATGCCAGGATGAGTGGATTGGAGAGGAACTTGAAATAGTGGGTGAGTTTTGTGGCAGAAAACTCTTGAAGAGCAACTCTGTGTAACAGTGAAGCAGCTGAGATGTTGGAAAGAAGGGTGATTTGTTAGATGGGCCTAAAGAAATAGTTATAAGAGCAGTATGTTAAACTCTTAGGTGAGGCTGAGGGTTCACTCTGATAGCTAGTGAGGCTGGAACTATTAAACATGAAAGGATGTTATGGATGGATGCAAGAGGATGTAGCTGAAGATAAGAAGTAGTGTGTCTCTGGAAATTTGTCCTCAGGATTTAATTAATAGAAAAAATTCCCTGGCTGGTTTGGAAGACATTCAGCCTGGGATTATTTATTTATGCTAAGTAATTTGGTGTGCGTTTTAGTTTAAGAATTGATTACTGTTAAAATTTTTCTTTTTAAAATGTGGGATTAAAAGGGTATATGCATACACTCTTCCCAAGTGGCTGCTGGAAATTAGTGCAAATACCTGAGATGTTATGCTGATTAACTTGCAGCAGTAGATGCCTGGAACTTGTGGTACAGGGGTGGAGCTGTTCCTTCTTGGTTGCCTTGCTGTTTCTCATGTTGGCTCATGACAGAGAATTTCAAAACTGCTCCAGTGCTGCTAATGCTGGGTTTGACTGTCGTAATTCTCTTTGAGCAAGTGGAGGCTTTGCTTGGGTTACAGAGAGTGGCAGGAAAAGTTTGGATGTCAGCTTCAGCTAGCCCAGTAGCCTTGATTTTGTGTGTAGAAAGGCCTGATGGCTGAGAAAGCCAGTAGCAAGTGGCTGAGAAAGCCAGTAGCAAGTGGCTGAGTGTGGTCAGACAAGACAGGACACAGCTGAAGCCACAGAGACATGGCAGAGAAGGAAAGGTGTTCTGCTGGTGGTGGCAGTGTTCTGGATTGGAGGGGTGATACTTCCTGGGCAGGGGGCTGCCACAGGGAAAGCCATGGAGCTACTGTAATGTAGAATAGTTGTTGAAAAACCAGTAATCAAGTAGGATATTTTACATGAGACGTTTAGTAACTTTATTCTGCTTATAGCTATTTTCCAGACACAGACTGCAAGACTGAGAACAGGACATTTCTTTTAGGGTAGATGGTGCTTGTGTTGTGGCTACTCATGTGACACCACTTCTCCTGCAGCTAATTTGGGACTCTGCATTGTTGCTGCTTCCCAAGTTGTAGGTTGGAAAGCTTGCAGAGACACCATGCATGGACATACAGAAATAATTATCCTATCCTTCCACTTCATGGATTTGCCAAATAGTTGGAAATTGATTGTAGCATGTCTGTTCGTTGCTGCTCTTCAACACATCAATGCAAAGTTCTGGGAAGCAGAAACTTTTTAGATTCTATATATGCTTTAGAAAGGAATAGAAATAGTTTTTGATCCAACTGTAGTTTGTTAATCTGGAATTGAAAGCTTGTTCTCATACTCTGAAGCATTGTTTAGTTATCCTTCAGATGCCACTGCTGTCAAAGGATCTTTTCCACAAGCAATTTTAAGACCCTAGTCTTCCTAAACGTTGGTTATTAAATGTGTGTATTCTTTTGTGCTTGTAGAAACTGTTTGCAGATTACTTCACTGAAATAGATACAGCAAACAACTGAAGGATTGAAGAGACAATAGAAAGAAATAGTAAGAAAAAAATATGTCCACGTCAGACTGGCAATTAAATGAATACATATCTCTGATTTAGAGCAGTCAGAATTCAAACTGATGTGGGATGCAATTTGGAGAAAAATACTAAGGTGTTTAAATTTAAAAATGGCAATTAGTTACATGTTAATTGTGCACCTTAATTTTAAAGAATTTTTTCTTGCCTCTTGCCAGGTTGTCTAGCATTTCAAACTATTGGTGAAGATTTATACCAATTCCTGATTATGCTTTCCATTCTCTAAGATACTGTTATTCTTTTTCTTTTATTTTTTTCCCCATTAAATTTATGTTAAGGTGTAACTCCACCCTGTATTTCACAAGGGGTGCACATGCATGTGTTTATGTGCAAATTTGTGCATGTGTGTTCCATTTTACAGTTTCCATGGATGAAGCATACTCAATTAGGAATTCATACCATTTGTTACTCTGAACCTTACTCTCTTCTCTATAGTGATTCTGCTTTTAGAATATACAGGAAAAGATCCTTATGTTCAAGGAGAAATAAGAATAAATCTGTACCACTAATTCCAGTCATATACACTTAAGAGTACTTCAGGATTTACATATAGTTATTTCTATTGCTATTGTTTTGATTGTCTAATAAAAACTGAAGATATAAATTGAAATAGCTTCACTAGTCTCCTAATCATCAGCTAACCTTGAAAACTTTTTAACATTTTATTTGAAAATATGATAAAAACAATATTCTGAATAGTCAAAGTTACTCTAGAAGATGAGGGACATAATGAATAATATCAATAGGTGAAATACTAAGCTTTTGAATTTAAATGTCTTTTGGTATCAGAGATGACTGCCTCATGATTACCCTCAAGTGCTACTTCAAGATTGAACCCAGATGTGCTGAACATGTGTGACTGGATGGAGAAAATTATTTATATAATCATATATCAGAGATTAATTTAAAAAAAACCCCAAAAAGTATCTCTCATCGAGATCTCAGTTACGTATAATACGTATAATGCTTGTATATTTGAGTGCTGGCAGAGGCTGTCCAGAAGGGCTCTGGAGTCTCCACCCCTGGAGATACTCAAATGCCATCGGGACAGTCCTGGGCAGTCAGCTCTGGATGGCCCTCCTTGAGCAGGGAGGTTGGATCTGATGGCCCCCAGAGCTCCCTTCCAGTCCTAACAGGTCTGTGATTCTATAGGGATCAATCCTCAAAGATGGCTAGAGGAGGCGTTTGGGGATGCGCCCATCTGCACCAGCCATGCTGAGACGCCTCTTGGCTGCTCTTCCTTACGCTGGCAGGAGAGGCAGCTGTGGTGGAGGTGGCCTGGCTGCTTCTTTGCTTTAGTGCTGTCCTCTGCCATAGCCTCTTTGGTTTTCTCAGATTTATTTCAAAATAGTTTCTGACCTCCACTTGGGTAACCCATATCCAGGTAGTGGTATCATCAACACCTTCGTATGTAGACAGGTACAAATGCCATTTCATAGAATCATAGGTTATCCTGAGTTGGAATGAACCCACAGGGATCACCAAAGTCCAACTCTTGGCCCTGCACAAAACAGCCCCAACAATGCCACCACATGCCTGAGAGCATTGTCCAAATACTTCTTGAACTCTTGTGAGGTTTGGTGCTGTGGCCACTCCCCGGGGGAGCCTGTTCCAGTGCCCAGCTATCATCTGGGTGAAGAATCTTTCCCCAATACCCAACCTAAACCCTCCTTGACTCAGATTCATGTTTCTACTGGTCAGAGAGATCAGTCCTTGTCCCACTATGTCCCCTTTTAAATTCTTTTAATTGGGATTAAAAATATTTTCCCCGAGCTGAGTCTCTCTTGCCTATGATAATAATTGGTAAAGATTGTCTCTCTATCTCAACCCAAAAGCTTTCTCATCCCATTTTCTCCCCTTTTTTTTATTAAGGATGTCTACATTTTAGTCCTAAGTCTATGCAGCATCAAAGCTGGTAGTGCTAAACATGAGTTTTAGCAGGATTATATTAAATTCTGAATAGTCTGAGTGGCTTTTTAGATTTTTGTTTCTGCTGCCAGTATATAAGGAGACTTGGTAATGAAAATGGAAGTAAATGAAGATGTAGCTGTAACTCTTGACTGCCAGTTAAATTTTCTAGATTACATTGCTATCTGTTTTCTCCACTGTTTAAGATGAATTAAAGGAACTTCTCTACAGCAAGTTACAATAATGTTGAAAGTTTGGTTATCTTGCAACTTTCTAGTGCTGCTTACACTGACACTGTAGAAGGAGCAGTAGCTCATTAGGGACACTATAAATAAATGAGGCTCATTTTTCTGTGCCACTAACTAGGTCCCACTTCAGTTCAGAGCAAATACATTACAGAGGTCTAGTGAGAGGAATTCTTCTTGGCACATACACTGGAATTAACCTATTAATAATGAAATTCAAAGCTTGTTTTCTCTCCTAAAGGGTGGACTGAGCTTTGTGTGAGGTGTCAGTGGAAATTAGGAGTTTAGTAATTGATGTAGTAACAGAAGAAAAGGCTTCTTTGTATTTCTTTGTCCTTGCGTACTTTTGACAAATACTGCTAACTACTTAGCATTTGGTCCACTTTACTAACCAGCAGTTAAAATGATGTTTTTGGGTAATAGTAAAAAATAAAAATAATATATGAACTTATTTTTTCCATTAATATTATTCTTTCAACGAGGCTCTACAGTAATAATGCACTCTTACTCTTTAGAAATTCATCTCAGGAAAGCAACTAAATGTATCTCTGTTCTTGTGGATCAGAATCATTATTTTCTGTCACTTTAAAGCTATGTACACATTCATGTGGGGAAATAAATGGTTTTGAGTTTTTTTGTCTTAATTTCCTTTTTTAAACATTCCAGTCTATCCATTTTGAAATTTCCCTAGTTGTCTTCGTTTAAGGCATTTATTTCCTGTGTCGATGACAAGTGACACTTAACCCTGGGCAATGCTGAATGTCCCTGATGAGAACATGTCAGTTGACACTGATATATCAAGCATATGGCTTGTGACAGCACCCAGTATTATCTAACCACGGGTTGTAATTGCATGAGTGTGACATTTGTGGAGGTAGGAACTGGAATAATTCAGCATGACAATGCTAAAGGAAGTACACAAAGAAAATCAAATCTTCTCACATCATGCATGTTAGCTCTTGAGGCAGCTATGGAGCCTTGCACTGCTATTTACACAGCAGTTAAAGTGTGAAGATTCCTGCTAATCCATTTTGGCAGTGCTGTTACAGGGATCATGAGCACATGCAAGAGCTTTCCTTGAGCCTGCTGTTGCAGTGCAGAGTTTAGTATTTGAAGCACTGATGGAGCAGGGGGAGCAGCACGTTCCTCTGGAGTTACTTTCTGCAAGCATTGTGAAATTGGGCATCTGTATGTATTGTGGAAAATGACCATCAGCCTTGGCCACCTGCTGACGAAAGAAAGTAAAGCTTCAGTCTTCTGAGTGTAGGAAAGTTTTACACTTTTCATTTCTGCCTGTGGGCTTTCTTGAGGCCACTGTATCTTGTATGCTGGGTTAACATCCCAGGCTGCACCTTCAGCCTCTGTACTTCTTCAGCCATCAGTTGTAGTGAGCTGAGGGTGCTGTTGAAACTGCCAAAGATCTGACAGATGGATTCTATGAAGTATTTATACAAGGAAAGAAGTATCTGATTAATAAATTATATTTTGGAATAGAAGGCAGGGTTGATATTCAAGCTCTAGCATAAAGTGTGTTGTTTAGGCAGTGTTTCTTTCTGTAATAATTTCCCTGGTGGTGTTATTGTATCTGGCCTTATTTTGTGCATTAAGCTGTTAATACAGTTCAATTTTAAAATTGTAATAGCCCCTTCATGTCTTTTGATTAAAGCAAGAAATTATTTCCAATTATTTCCAGTTATACTTTGATTGCTTTCTGATTGTTCCCGTGTGTATGGACCAGGCCACATTCATTTAAAGACTACTGATCTCAAATTTAAGAAAGCTGTACTGTCATTTTTTGGTGTCTTTTAAAGTTTAAGATTTTAGCTCGAGCTGCTTTCTTAATTTTTGCCATGGTTATATTTTAAATCTTCAATCAGGGGACTGCCAGGAGGCACTGCCTCTCAGATGCTATGCATGACCTCAGTGGAGATCCATGACTGAGACAAATCCTTTTTACTTGAGGCAGGACTGTCAAAATTCTTGGAGTACTTTTCCAAGTACCAGTTTTGGCCTCTCAGAATTCACCCCATCTTAACCCAGTTTTCTTTTTTTGGGATTATGTTACTTCTCTGCAGGACGTTTTTGGACCATCTCCAGTTACTTCTGACTTGTTCCTATTTCTGTTTCTCTTTCCATTGGTAGATATGAGTAGACAGTAGTTTTCAGAGCACTTAAATCCTCAGATCACACACAGCTGGATATTGGTAAGGATTGCTTGAGGAAAGGCAAAGGAAAATTAGTACCTTCTGAGTTTAATGTTAGGACTGGTAGATTGCCAATTTGAAAAATGTAAAGCAAGAGCTATAGGCTGTGTTAGCATAGAAAAGGGAGGTGGGATAGAGGGACTGAGGGGGATAAAAAGCCAAAGTTGTGGTTTGCCAATAATTTAATCAGCAAGTTTGCTGGTGTGATGGTCGTGGGTGTAGAAGTGTACTGCTGTATTAAAGCAGATAGAATTTTGATCTCAGCAGTTTAGAAATTGGTAATGTAAAACCTAAATATGAGTAACTGTTTCAACAGACTTTTAGTACTAGGCAGACTGCAGCAGGCAAGAATTATGATGTTTGTTAAAATGGTTGAGATTAATATAAAGTCATGCTGTTAAGTTTAGTTATACAGAGAATATCCTTTGTATATGGAATTTTGCAGTAGCCTGGACGTGGAGGAGAAGGTATTTGACCATGATTAGCTGATCTTTACCTTAGTCAAATATAACTGGCCAAGTTATAATTTTGACTAAGCTGTTACCACCATAACTTTTCTGAACTGGTAGCCATGTGTTTTTACTGATGAACAGACACACCAGATTTCCAGATACGTGCACAGTCACACCATGACATAAATATTTTACACATAGAAGAGGGAGAAGAGAGGGAAGATGAATGCTGTGTTGTTACAAACGTGTTACAGTGACCCGAAGTACATACTTGTGATAACATTTGTCTTTTTCTGTACTTTTGATGCTAGGTGTACCCTGAATTGCAAATCACCAATGTTGTTGAAGCCAACCAGCCAGTTACAATACAGAACTGGTGCAAGAGGGGATGGAAGCAGTGCAATGGTCACCCGCATATTGTGGTTCCCTACAGATGTTTGGGTGAGTGATTTAGTTCTAGTCTGCTTTTTTTGCTCTATTTTTTTCAATCTCTTCATGGAAAAGATAGAGAATCTACATAAATGTTTTCTATACCTCAGTATCATTGTCTTTTCTAAAGGGAGTTTTGTCCAATTGTTCCATCCTTTGAAACTGCATTATCTAGAAAGTACTCCTGCTCTTCCCTAATTAAACCCCTCTTTTTTCACATTAATTTTTGAATATCTAGTACTTGGACTCTTACGATGAAAGACTATGGGAATCTGTATTTGTTGAAATAAAACAAAATATACTTTATAAATTCCCCCATTTCATCCTGCAACTTTATTTTTGTTCCTTGCTGTTCTCTCCTGTGTCCTTGGTGCTTTGAATCAATTAAAAAGGACGTTTGGGCCCTCAATTTTTTGTTAACCTTTACTTTTGTCTGCATTAGAAAATGGAATTGTTAATTTGCTGTTCTCATTAACATTCTGGGCACAACATTTTCTTGATATTATTCCATATTTAAGTATGTTGCTTTACTACTGCCATTTGAATTGTGATAAATGCTGGAGTTCAGAATTGGAACTTGGTTTTCTAGTAAACTAGGACAGTTAAAAGGCATGGAAACCAACTCAGACCTGTTATTTCCTGAAACAAATGATGAAAGAAAATTTTTTAAAATATGCAGTGTTTCTAGAATTTTTGTTCATTTGCATAGAGTAGGTAAAACACGGGGCACAATCTGCCCTTAGCAAAGCTGAGACTGAAGAGTAACTAACAGAAATGCTACCAGTGTGGTCAAAAGTGCCAAAACAGCCGGTGTAGAAAATCTGTGCTAAATATCAGGGAAATTTTTTTGTTTAGTAAAGTTTCTAGATCTGATGTTTGTTTGTATAGATGTAAAATAGGTGTTTCTAAACCTGCAGTATATATCATTGTTGATGCTACTGAGGCTCTGCAGGATTAGTTTATTCTGAGCAAAAATCCTCAAGGAGAACCCAAATTCAAGACTTTTGGTGAGGAGAAGAACCTGCCTCTAGGAATTACAGATGGGAAGGAGCCTGCTGGTTTTTGTGTTGTTCTGGACTTCTGTGTGAGTTGAGTTGGTCGGTTCCACCACAAGCTTTAATGCTAAAAGGGGCATGCTCTTTTACCCATTTATTGCTGTGTTTTCTTTAATTTTTTATAGTCAGGATAGAAACATCAGCCTGTAGTGTTAATAAATGTGTAAAGCCAGATAAACAACTTGTTAGAGATGAGGCAGAGCTGCAGTTTCACCTAGAACGAATCACAATATATTTGATCAGACTCCATGAGAGTGCACTTGCACTAATTAAAGATATGGTGGAAGAACATCAGACTAGTGGCACTATAAAAGCTAATTTTTATTATTTATTTTATTGTCACCACGAGAAAAGCTATGAATTAAGAAAAGGGAACTCTGAGGCTCAGGACTCTCTATCCTTATGTAGATTTGGTCAGTGTCCTGGAGGTCTTACAACCTAATTTAAGCTAAAAGACACTGTCATCACAAGAGCAAATGAATATAAATTGACTATGAATAAATTTAATCTGCAATTATATGGAAGTATCTGCAAGCATAAGGAGCTCCAACAGTTGTCTGGTAAAGGAGTAAGAAGTCTAATCATGTGGAAGGAAGTTCATAAATTTGTGGGCAGGACTATATGCACTTCCTTGCAGGAGTGAGGAACTGGACTTGGACTTTCAAGGTGCCTTCCCTGAGTTGCAGTTTTGAAAGAAAAGTCATTGCAAGTTGTATGGTTGCTACCTTAGGTAGCAACGTTTAGAGGCAAACATTTTAAAGATGTTCCCATTAGCCCCTAGCCCTTAATTTTTATTTTGAAATCCCCACATACGCTATTTTTTTTTCTGATTTCCTTATATTTAAGGCTTATGTAGTTGTGTCTGACACGTTGTGTTTGTTATCCTTTTCATATGCTGACATTTATCTTTTGACCCTGATAGAATAAACCTTAGGTACTGATGTTCCCAGGGGTCTGCTGGGGGATAGGTGGCCACGTAATTACTTCCTCTGGAGGAAAAATGGTGACAGTGGCCATAATCTGTAATTTCTCCATCAACCAGCCCTCTGCTTGTTGTGTACTATGTCTGTCTTGGAATGCTTTTTCTTAAATAATGTTTTTGTGCAGAACTAAGGAGTCCAGAGAGCTTTAATTTTTTTTCTCTCTTCCTAGCGCTTCTTCAGTATTAAAAGTTAAATTTTAAAAAAAGTTGCATCTTGCCTGTCAGCTCTGTGTGTGCTTCAGCTGTTCTTGTGTGGTAGCTGTTAGTGGACATTGCCAGAAGCTGGGCATTGCCAGTGCCCATTCCTCTGTAATTTTAGTGCAAATAGACCCTTACCCTAGACCACTGTTAAAACCATCTGGTAAGAATTAAGATACCAACAAAAAAAGTTTGTCAGTGGGCAACTGATTGCAGGGTTGAGTCTTAATTTTGCATTGCTCTGAGGATCACTTCAAGTATCTTGAGTCAGCTCAGTAATTTCTTCCATCTTGACATTATTTTTCACAGTAGAGAAACAGCGACTGACAGAAATCTGGCTGCTTTCAGGCCAGAGCATCTTTACAGTCTGCATCATAATCTTCAGCCAAGGCTTTCAAATGTGTAGAGCCCATTTCACTACAGCCCTTGCCTGCTCCAGGAATTTTTTCTCTTTGAGACTGGTGCAGGGCGGTAGTTACAGCAGTTATTTGTAGAAGTATACTTCAGTAACATCAATCAGATTTACTAGATTACACAGCTTCTTATTTTCTTAAGAGAATGCAGCTAAAGCATAAAACTAGTAGTTTAAACAAGGCAAAATGAAAGCTCCTTGTTTGAGTCAGCCATGTATCTTTGCACTGACCACAGAAATATTCCCTAGAAATGTTCTAATTGGATCTAAATCTTAAAGAGTTAAATTATGTTGTTTGAGTGAGGATGGTGGTGCTTAACATAGAGCCCACAAATGTGTTTGGGTACACAGCAAAGATGAGGAGCTGTGAGATGTGCTGGTGGAAGAGTGAAGATCTGCAGAACTTCCTTCTCCTGGTCTCAGGTGTGTGTGCCATCCTCACCCCTGCACCACTTGCTGTGTGGCACTGCTTGCAGGGTTACAGTAGATAATGCCAAGAAACCAATGATTTCTTCTTTGCTTTACAGAAACTGTTTTTGGGAAAATACCATGGCCGCTAACCTGGCTGTATAAGTGTTGGTGGGAGCTCTGCTGGTGACCACAGCAGGAGAGCAGGATTTCTGTAACTGTTGGGGCAGTGTGGGCAATAAGCATTTCTAGTTTGCACTTTCTCCTCTCTTCACTGCTTGCCTGAGGAAAAGCAGCTGGTGAATTTGTGCAATGTGGCCAGTGAAATGATGTAATTCACTCCACGTTCCTTGCCGGTTGTGGGAGCAGGCATCCTTATCCCAGAGATGTGATTCTTTGAATACATTGGATAAATGTGTGGCTATGCGTTTCTGAATAGATGACATTTCATTTTTTGTTGGTGAAATACATCCTGAACCCTGGATAGAGAGGAGAAGCTCAGTTATGTGGGTGTTTGTGGATCATTATGTGGGCATGGCAGACAGGATATGGCAAGGTGTGGTGAAGCGGGAATTATGGAGATTAACTGTGCTGTGTGAACTGCATGTTCAGGAGTGGCTCTGCCTCATTATCCTATTAATGTATGCTGCTAGGCACTGCATTTACAGTGTTGGACAGATCCAGATGTGTTGGAATCTCATGTATATAGTCTCTGTCAATCCGAATGTGATTACTTCCAGTGTTTGGTTCATAAACAAGTAGGTTAGATTATATGAAAAGTATATTTTGCAGTTATGTAGTGAAAACCTGTCTTCTGTCTCTGGTTTTAAAAGAAATGTCATTGAAAATATTTATTAACTTGTCATGCTTTATTACTCTAGCAGTTTGTGAAGTTATCCACTTGTTGATGTGTCTTGGTTTGGAAGACAGGTGTTTGCCAAGGAAGGCAGGAACCTTCCTGGGATGGAAAATATGAACTCCTTCCCTCCAAATTATTCTAACTTTGAAATTACAGGGCTTTCAGGCAAAGATACGGGAAAATGAATAGCAGTTCTTTACTTATATATATATATATAT